>PVIH01002871.1:117620-156422 GCA_004025045.1 Sigmodon hispidus
TTTTTTTTTTTTTTTTTTTTTTTTTTTTTTTTTTTTTTTTTTTTTTTTTTTTTTTTTTTTTTTTTTTTTTTTTTTTTTTTTTTTTTTTTTTTTTTTTTGGCTTTTTGAGACAGGGTTTCTCTGTGTAACCCTGGCTATCCTGGAACTCACTCTGTAATCTAGGCTGGCTTCAACCTCAGAGAGCCACATACTTCTGCCTTTCAGATGCTGGGATCAAAGGTATATGGCACCACTGCCTAGCCAGGATTCTAAATGCAAGTGGAGCTAGAGCTTATGTGGATGCTCTAATTACTTCTCTTATTGACACATTTGTTTCCTAGTTTGGCAATTGGGACTTTTCCTTGACAGAAAAGAATAGTTAAAATCTATATTGAGTAAATCTTAGGCTTGTAATCAAACTAGCATTTGTTGAGCACTGTCAGCATGCCAGACAAATTGGAACAGATGCACATCTCCTAAGTGACCATATCCTTACAGGGACCACACAGAGCAGCTCCATGGGATCTCCATCTTGTAGATAGGCTGGAATTGAGACTCGGAGATAGTAAGAAGAACTTGCCCAAAGTCAGTGGGCTGAGAGTCCACACGGTAATCACTGCTTACTCATGCTTCCCACATTTGTGGGTTGTTTCACAGAGATAGTTTTCTATTTCTCTGGTTAAGCTTAACCTCAAAATGCATTGGTATAATTTCCCTCTGGCTAGTTTTTTACCTGTATTCCTAAGTCCCAAGGTCCCTTTCCTGACTTTAGTCGCTCACTTGAAAACTGCTACCTCTTTGGATTTGGCCAGTTACACTCTTTTCCATCTTGTACCCTTCCTGCTCTTTTACCTTTTGGTAGGTGCTCAGTAAATGCTCATTGGACAGAACTGACCTGCACTGAGGTGTGTGTGTATTGTGTGTGGCATATGTTCCTGAGATATATGCTCACTTTTGTATGAGGAGAGCATCAAGTGTCTGCCATCACACTCCACTTTATTCCTTTGATACAAAGTCTCTTTTGGAACTAGACCTTATGTTTTTCTGCCAGAATGGCAGACAACAAAGCCACTGCCACACCCACCCCTCCCCCCTCCGTTGATTGTCCCTTCTATAGTGGGCTTGCTACAGGTGCAAGTGGAAACACAGCTGGCTTGTGACGTTGGTGCTGGACCCTGAGTTTGGGTCCTTATACTTACATAGCAGCACTCCTACCTTCAGAGCTATCTTTCCAGCCTCAGTGCCTTCCTAATGCTGTGTGACCCTTTAATACAGTTCCTCATGTTGTGACTTTGAACCATTCAATTATTTTCATTGCTACTTCATAACTAATTTTTTGCTGTTGTGAATCGCAATATAAATGTTTTTTCCAATGAGCTTAGGTTCCCCCTGAGAAAGGGCTGTTTAACACCTCCTGGAGTCTCAACCCACAGGTTGAAAACTGCTGACCTAAGGGCTCTTAAGATGGTCCACATACCTTATCTTAAAACTAATGAGTGGCTTTGCATATGATGCGTGATTACATATCAAGGTTGTGGTTAGGGAGGACCAGACTGAACTCTTTCCTAGTACTTCGGACTTTCTCCATAAAGGCTTTCTGTCACTTCAGAGCATGGTGGCCAAACAGAGGCAATCATTGCCCTGATAACTAGGAGTTTCCCTCAGCACCAGCTGCTTTCTGGTGCTGATGGACCTAAGGAGCCTCCTCTGACTAGACTCTGTCTTCTTTCAGGTGCTTTCTAACCTACCAGTCCTGCCAAAGTTTGATATACCGAAGGTGTTTGCTCCATGACAGCATTGCCCGACACCCTGCTCCAGAAGGTGGGTGCTGGTTTAGGCTTGGGGTAGAGTGGAGTCAGGTTCCACAAATGTAAATGTCCTGCTCTCTGTAGTTACTGTGAAGCCAGAACCAATAAATAAATGGTCCTAGGAACACAAAGTACTTGTGTGTGTGCTGTGTGTCAGCTGATGGTGGAATAGGAGGCTGCTGTTGATGTACTTCTGCAGCAAGGTTTCAGTCCAGTGTGAGGGCCTCATTCAAGGGAGTGCATAGGGCTATATTTGCAGATAATGCTGTAATTGCTGCACCTGGTACAGCTATTACTTTTCTAGAAGCCATTGAGCACTACTTCCTGGTTGTTCTGTGTGCTCTTTCACACATTTCTGTTTCTAAGAGTACTAGCTAGAAAGTAAGATTTTAAAGCTGGGTGGTGGTGGTGGTACATGCCTTTATTCCCAGCACTTGGGAGGCAGAGGCAGACAGATCTCTGAATTCCAGGACAGCCAGGCTACACAGAGAAACCTGATCTCGGAAAAACAAAAGAAAAACTAAAAAGAAAGATCGTGCAAGCAAGAGATCGAATGTCTAATAGGCACAAGACTGTCAGTTGTTGGTATGAACTTCACTAAGCCTACACTCTAGTCAGACAGGTCAGTGAGATACCCTTGTAGAAAGAAACTTGCTTTGGTGAACAGAAAACAAGAGTATTGTACCTAAAACTCAATCTGTACTTATTTTTGCTAGTTCTCTCAGGGTTGCATGTTGGCATCTTGGGTTCTTGTGTCTGCTTTTAGTTGACTTCAGTTCTCTGTCTGAGAATCCTCCTAGTTTAAAACATTTGGAGAGTTCTTAAACAGTTACTACAGTTGAGAGCTGATGTTCAGGCAAGGTAGGAGCTTAAAACCAAGACCCCCCTACCCTTGGATCTGAACAGAACTGGAATAGGGCAGAGATGTGACAGGCCAGCAGTGGGAGGGTAATTTGTTGTTACTCTGTGTCTCCTTTCCTGCTGTGGTAGCATTTTGAAAAGTTGCTATTATTGTTGCTTTATGAAAGAATACTGTTCAGTTTATAAACTTGGTATAATACACATAGCTGTAATCCCAGCACCAGGGAGGCTAGGGCAGGAGGATGGCGTGAGTGTTCAAGGCTAGCATGAACTACATAGTGAGACCCTATATCAAAAGCAAAAAGTATGTGAATACAGTCCTTGGTTAACTTGAACACTTGTGGCTTTTTTGTTTTTTTAGGGGTTTGGTTAGTTGGGTTTTTTTTAGACAGGATCTTTCTCTATGTAGCCCTGGCTGTTCTGGAACTTGCTATGTAGACCAGACTGGCCTCAAACTCACAGATTGTTCTTTCTACCTCCTGAGTGCTGGGATTAAAGGTGTGCACCACCACATCCAGTAGGGTGGCTTTCTCAAACACTCACTCATTGCCCTGACCTTTATCTCATCATACACCCAGCTTTGGGAACCACACATGTATTTCTGCTCAACTTCATTAGAATGTTGGAAACTGAGACCTGAAAGAATGGACTGTCCTTGAACTCATGTCCCTGTTGTCACCCTTTCTGAAGCTGACCCTTGGCCCTGCTGGTTTCCTTTGCAGATCCTGACTGGATTAAGAAGTTGCTGCAGAGCCCTTGCCCTTTCTGTGATTCTCCTGTCTTCTGAGTGTCAGTGAGGAGGATGGAGGAATGTCAACTCGGCTATAGAAAGTGCCCTGGAACCTGAGGAGCAGTGTGTTGGAGGAAGCCTGGTGCAAGACAGTGGGGAGACATTCTTCTGATTGGAAGGATGGAGGTCATCCCTGACCTCATTCTCTAGCACATGCACTACCTTCAGGAACTAAAAGCTATCTTTTAAGTGACTAAATGCAGAGAGTTTGAGTCATTTTGAGGTGAATATTAGCCACCCCCAGCTCCTCAACCAATGAGGACCACTTACTTTTCAAGTGTCTTGCCTAAAGCAGTTTGAGTGGGAGCTTTCTGCTCCTTGAGACATAATGGACTCTTGTAGAGAATCTGAGAACCTCACTGTGAGTTAGGTTTTCATCCTTGCTTTGGTCTGGAACTGCCTGTGACTCCAGAGGACTCAAGGGGACTGGTTCATGACGTTCCCTGTGCCAGTACATCTTAAAGTGTCTAAAGCCCTTAAAAGTGTGGCTGGGGTTTGCTCAGCAGGCTCATTTGCCCATTGACTTGTTTCCATGCACATGGAAGACATCTTCCTAAAACTATATTTTTGAAGCCAAGAATAAAATCAATCTTAATCTATCAAATGATCAGGTGACTATTAGAAGTTAATAATTGTCATTTATTTTTATCTCCTATGTCATCAGATTTCCTGACCTAGCTCATTAGTATGTCAGAAGAGATTGAGCACCCCTCCCTCATCACAGTCCCGCTTCATACCCAGCTGTGTGACTTAGATATTGGGACATAAAGGGGAAGTGTTTTCTTTTAGTGTTACATTGAAGCTTCAGTATTTCTGACATTGACTTGTCTCACTGAGTATCTGTGGGAAAAGTTGGTCTAGGGGTTTCTGGAGATAGTTGGCAGCATGGAATTGGAGACCCTTGAGCTCTGTGCTGCAAGTATGTACTGCTCAAGTGGACAAACCTGGGACTTTCTTCTCTGGCCAAAGGTTCTTAGTACAGAATATTTTTAATTATTACAGATATTTTTTCTGTGGGCTTAAAGAGGAGACACACACTCTTGGTTGACTGATAGCTCTTAACCAGATGTGAAAACATTCTGGAATCACAGTCTTAGGTTTTTAAAATAAGTTTCATGGGATTGGTGCTAATGAACTGGACTGTAGTACACACATTCTGAAATTGTACATGTTTTTGGAAAGTGGGGTGGAAAGTACAGAACATGAAATGTTTTGCTCCGTCATGATTCTTTATACTTTTAACATACTTTCCCACTTTGATTTTATATCCATAGTAAAAGACATTGATTTTATATCCATAGTAAAAGACATTCTGTCCTCACTTCAGAAATAATGTCTTGGTACTTGGGTACCATGGTGAGAGACAGACCACATGCCATCCTGCCACACTTCCTGCCTTTAAAAAAGAGCTCCACACTGGGGACAGACCCTAAGAGGTACCACCAGAGCTGCTCTAGCCCTGTACTGTGTGTTTAATGAATTGTTTACTGCAGTCTCTAATGTCCTGACTTGGGGTTGTCGCAAAACCAGCATCTATCCAGACCTGAGGGGCAGCAAAGAAAGAGCTCTGACTGACCCAGTTCAGACTAGACATGGCTGCAGCTGTCCCTCTTCACAGGAAATGTGACAGGCATGGAGATGGTACCGATAGTTGCCCCCAATGTGTCAACCACGAATGCTGAGTTAGTTTCCTTGCTCTTGCTCTTTGGAATTAAACTCCCTAGGTGTTCTCACGGGGAACTTGAGCTATTAACCATTTAAAACCTGAGTGTTTAAAGCAGTTGCTCAGTTTTCAGAAATTTTAACAACTAGGAGTAATGAAAGAACTTCTAGGATCTGTTCTTGTGTACAGGAAGAAGCATGGACCACAAGTTCTCAGTAAGGGGCTTAGCCCAGCAGTATTCTTAGGACTCTGAAATCCAGCCACAGCCAAGTGTCTAGTAGGGATGCTCCCTTCTGCTCCCCTCCCCTCCAACACCCCCTCACCACCACCACACACAGTTACTGCAGGGCTGGGTAAACAAGAGAATTTGGGATTAATGGCAGCCTCCTACACAGACCCTGGAGGGTTGATGGAGAGACCTTGGAGAAATGGGAGTGACACCAGAGTCTTGTAGTTGCCTCTTCCAGCTTGAAGTTGCTCATGCTGCTTGGTGGAGGAGTTGAGGTAGCTTTCAGTTCAGCTATAGTAGCTATTTGTTTTAGCTTTGGAGAAAGGGTCTCCATTGCACTGCTGTCCTGCAATTAGAAGGCTGGAGCAGACTCTTCAGAGAACCCTCAAGCTGCAGCACTGCTGAGTATCAGCTCTGCTCTGCCTGGGGTTGTTTCTGTTGTTCTAGTAGGAAATGGGTAGCTTGTTCTGGTTGATGTTCATGCTAAAGTTCTGGTATGTTCACCCCTAGACTTGAAGCTGTCTTTACCTACTACTAGGATCTGCCAGAAGCTGTCCTGAGCACCGGCAGTCTGGTCAGATGTAACATTTTTCTGCTTGTCCCTCTAGGCTCTAGCAAGTTTTTAAGAGCATTTATGTAGAAGCATGTGGCTAGACCTAGCAAGTTAATTGGATTGGGAAAGTTTTTTTTTTCCTGTTTGTTTTCTGTTTTTTGGGGACAAGGTCTCACTATGCTATAGCCCTGACTGGCCTGGAACTCCCATTGTAGACTAGGCTGGCCTTGAGCTCAAATATCTGCCTGCCTCTGCCTCCTATACTGGGGAAGTTTAATCATTTGCTTGGCTACGTTAGTGTCAGATAAGGTGCAGATGGTAGAACACAACCCTGGTCTGGGAGCCCTATGCCCTGGCAGTACCTAAATGGCCTGGATTCGCTGAGTGACCACAGTTCCTGAAATAGACAGGATTTGAGTTCTGCTCATTTTCTCCTTGTTTTATCTTTTCCAAGAAGCAGCTCTTGGCATTAGGATCCATTTCAGGTCCAGAAAATGTATAGTGATTAAATGCCTAAAGTCTAAGCCATGTTGTAGATCTCCCTAGAAGAAACAATGGGCACCTCGGTAGTCAAAGGGCTGACCTTGAGCTCCTTGCCACCAGTGTTGCTGTTTACACTGAGCTCAATGGTGTACATTCCAAGTCAGCATGGACCCCAACAGTCAGTCAGATATCAAAGTTTTCACCATAGCATACCTTGGACACAGCCAGGCTTTGGCAACCCCTCATGGTATGTCCTGGAGTGTAATCTCAGCAACCTTACCTTCCCTATGAGGCATTGGCTTGGAAGGATGTTCTCAGGGTCTAGCCAAGTGGGTTGTATGGCTTTAGTTATTGTGAAGCATCAGTGCAGCTCACACACTGTAGACTGTGCCTCAGACTCTCATGTTATTAGACCCTCAACTCTTCTTTTTTGAATCAGTTCTTGAAGCTAAATCTGCTTTTTGTCTGCTGTTTAACCCAAGTGCACAGTAAGGGAAATATCCTTAAATGGAACTAAGTTTTACGCTTAAGGTAGCCTTGCTTCTAGCTGCCTACAGGCATGGTAACTGTCCGAGTAGCAGACAGAGAGCAGTATTCATGGATTTTTTTCTCAAGGCAATGTTTATATCGAGGGGAGAGACCCTGACTCAGTGAGGTTTTGAGTCATGGGTTTATTAGAGACAGGTGGTATGGTTCACCAACAGGGCTTCAGTATCTCTTCATTGTGATTGAGCTGAATAGAAAAGGGGTGGTAAGTATCAGAGTTACTCTTAGGTTCTCAAGCCAAAATGTCCTGGGTTGAGTGAATCACATTTCAGAAGTCCCATCTCTCACGGCTGAGGGTGTATTGAGGTAGGTAGAGCACTTGCCTAGCATTGAGAGACCTCATGTTCCACCTTCAGCAGTTGGGGAGGAGGGAGGTGTTAACTGTTTACATCACTGACATGAACTTCTGTTGTTTTCATAAAGAGAAATACTCTAAGATAGATTGGGTGCAGCATGGTGGCACACACCTATGTTCAGAGAGCACTTAGGAAGCTGAGGCAGGAGGATCAAGGGGAAGACCAGCCTGAGTGTGTGGAGAGAACCTGTCTCAGAAAACCAACACTGGTCAGACTGCAGCCAGAGAGGTGGTAGTGACGGTGTTTGGATGTTTTCAGCCCAGGTCTACATTTGGAAACATGGTAGGGTGAGTGCTTACGTTCCCACTGTCTCTCTGAATGGTACTAATATAAAATCAAACACAAGTGTCCCATGAATTGCAGTTTTTCCAAGGCTTTGTTTCACATTTGTATTTGCTAAGACATGGATGTGAGCATCACACTGTTTAAGCAGATGTTTGTTGTGCTTAGTGATTGTATCCTCTGTTTACTCGATGCTTATGCTAAAGTTTGTGCTTGGCTTTGAATTGTATGTTTACACCTGACTGTTTTTAAATAAAGAGAAAATTTTATGGTTATGCAAAAGGGATTTTTTTTTTAAAAATTCTTACTATCTAATCAATTTTAACTTTCAAGGTTTCAGTTAAAAACTAGGAGTAATAACAGAATTGCTTGGAATAACTGCCAACCCAGACAAGCCAGCCACTTGTTCCCCCAGCATGTGTAGCCAGTGCTAAAACATGTATGCTCTTCCAGGGCTGGAACTGGAAAGCTGATGATGGGGCTTCCCCCTCCTTCACTGTCCTTCATGCTCAGCTCCACAAAGCCACTAAGACAGGAGAAGAAGGTGGGGGTCTGACCTGGCTTTGAGGTTTACAAGACCATAAACACACAAGACATCTTAGCCCTGTTTCTGATTTCATATCTAAGGTTAAGACCACAGTGCCCAGGAAAAATCTAACACTGGGAAGGTAAGGGAAAAGTGGAAATTTGGGGATGCTCATTTTTGGTACCCAGCCCCACTGTACCTTTTCTCAGAGCAACATGGTTGTCTTCTTTCCTCTGCGTCTGCTGGTGTCTCTGGTGGTGTCTCTCTTGGTGTCTCAGCTCTGCTCTTCTAGTCTCAGAGTTTTCTTAGCCCTGCCCACACTTCCTGTCTGCCTTCTGGCCAATCAGCTTTTTATTAAGCCAGTAGGAAGAACAAATATTAAGAATATTTCCCACTACAATGTCTCCCACTACATTTCCCAGTGTTCCCACTACATGGTTACTTAACCCACAAATAAAAGCCCTCTTCTCTTAGAGTGTTGTGCTTAGGGGCTAGCTGCCCTAGTGATCGTAGTGTGTAAGGTGCTGTGGATGTGGAGAAACACCCTCATACTGAGTTCTGTATGCAGAGCCACTGCTATTCTCTCAGCCACTCTCTTACTTAAATGACACGTATTTGAATATTGTGTATCTGTTTCCTGGGGTCACATGGTTTACAGCAAAGCTGAGACACCTGTCAGGGACTGACCACCAGTGACTTCCTTGGTGTCCATTCAGCACTTTAAAGGTAGGCTGCTTCCTGTTGCTGCAATGACCTCCATGACCAAAACAACCTGGAGAGGAAAGGGTTTGTTTTAGCCTGTAGATACAAGTTATAGTCTATCATCAAGGAAGCAAGAACTTAAAGCAGAAACTCAATGCTTCCTGGCTTGTTCCGCTGCCTTTCTTGTAGCCCAAGCTCACCTGTCCAGTATCTGGGCCCTCCTACAGCAATCAGCAATCAGGAAGGGGCTCAACAGACACACCTAGAGACCAGTCTGGTGGAGGCAGCTTTCTTCTCTTTTTCTTTTGTTTTTTGTTTTTTCAAGACCAGGGTTTTTCTGTGAAGCTTTAGCAGGCAGTCTTGGAAGTCGATCTGAAGACTAAGATGGCCTCAAACTAAGAGATCCACTTGCCTCTGCCTCCCAAGTGCTAGGATTAAAGACATGTGCCACCACTACCTGAGAGAAGCAACTTTTCAATTGAGATTCCTTCTTTCCAGATGTGTCAACTTGACAACCATGATTAGCCACCACAGTAGCTTATTCCAGGAAAAACTAAAGGAATATAATTTAATCCATTTATCAATAAGTTAAAGCATTGATGCTTTTTAAAAAGTTGAGGATTGAGCCACTTGACCTCACACATGCCTAGCCAGCAACCACTGAGTAACATCCCATGCCCCAGATCCCAGGCAGTTTTTTAAAATAAATTTCCTGTGTGCATATGATTGGATGGGGAGAAAGGTATCACAAATGTTGAGACCAAAGGACAACTTTGTGGAGATGGTTCTTTTCTGGGTTCTGGAGGTTGAACCTCAAGTTGTCAGGCTTGCAAAGCTTTTATCCACTGATTGGTTTTGTTTGCAATGCCAGATAAATAGTACTTGTCCTGGAAAGTGATACTGGGAATGTGGTCTTGGTGAGACACCAAGTAGTGGATGTCCCCTGTGCTGGGTTGTGGCTCCACCCACCATTAGTTGTAGGCTTATCTAGAGCCAGGCAGCCAGCATGCATTCTTTGATAGCTGTCCCTCTCCTTATCCTTTTAAGAAACTCCCTGTCTGTACTCTTTGTAGCCTCTGCTTGTGGGACGGACCTGCTGGTCTGTGCAGCTGCTTGGAATAGCCATTGTTCCTGCTGGGGGTATCAGCCTTAGCACAGCTCTCTCACCCTCTCAGGAGGCGTTCTGGCTGATTTCCTTAGGGATACAGTAGGGCAGCCAGTGCACTGGAGTCTTCTCAGAGCAGAACTCAATTAACCTGTCGGGCTTTCTCACTTGGATTCCCTTCCAAATATGGTCCACATCCTAGCCAACCACCTGGATCCAAGTGCATGCCCAGGGGGCAGTGGGGACTTAACCAGAAGCCACTGACACCATCAGCAGCCTCAGAAGAGGACTGGGATTTCCTCACCAGTCAGCAGCAGGTCCCAAAAAACCCTGTGTATCCTGGGAGCTGCAGTCATAGCCAAGGCTTTCCAGACCCGTCAGACCTGATGAGTGAGGATGTTGAGATCCAGCTGGGGTGCTGTTGGAAACACACAGCCCTACCCATGTTCTATCAGACTGGACTCCCCTTTAGTTATGGAGAGTGTCTGCCATCACCAGATATCGCTTCAGAGGTTCCTCTCACCTCTCCCTCTCCCAGGTCAGAAACTCAGTTCCTTTTTAGTTTCAGGGACTGGAATGTAGCTCCCTGGTACTTCCTCAGCAAGCACAAGGCCTGGGGTTCAACCTTAAGCACTGCCAACAAGAACAACGAAATGTGTTTTCAGTGTCAGTTCCAGGAGAGGGTGGAAGAACAGGCTGAATAGCACGACAAGCCTGGAAAGTTGAGGAAGGGGGAGGAGAGCACAGGATGTAGCTAGTCCACTGTAGCAGCCACAGTGGCACAGACACCAGTGCTTGTCGAGCACAACCTTGCCAGCAAGGAAAGCGCAACACCCAGGATCTTCTTTCAGCAGTTTATTCGGGACCTTTACAATTGTTCTCTCTTTGTTCTTCTCCTCGGGAAAACCCCGCTCAATGACTAAATACTCTCAGGGCATCCAATCCCAATAAGCCACGTGGGCACAGCTCATAGGTCCACATACGCAACAGCAAACCACACCCCAGGCTCAAGCCAAATAAGGAGTTGTTTATCAAAAGATGGTGGAGGCCAGAAATCAGCACCATCTTTAGGGTGCAGTGGCAGGCAGCTCTCTACAGCTCCCCCTTATTTAATAATTAAAAATTAAAAAATCAAGCAAGGGCTGGAGAGATGGCTCAGCGGTTGGGAGCGCCGTCTGCTCTTCCAGAGGACCCGGGTTTGATTCCCAGCACCCACATGGCAGCTAACAACTGTCTGTAGTTCCAGTTCCAGGCAAACACCAAGACAAATAAATAAATAAAGTTTAAAAAAAAAATCAAGCAAAAACAGTGGGCAAGAGCAGAGGCCTAATCCTCATTGTGCAAGGGGACTTGTGCTATCCCTGATCCAGGTGTCATCCACTCAGACAGGGACAGACCTGTCCGGCACCCATTTTTATGAGGACAGGATAGTGGGTGCCAACCTGTATGCAATTAGGCATGCTCTTCATGAAGCCTTACCTAGGCAAAACCATATGCAGTGCTTAGCCTTGCAACCCGTGCCAAACATTACTCTTTCAAGGCAGCAAGCCAAATATGTGGGGGCTGTCCCGCCTCAATGGTGGTGAAGGCTTGAACAATCATGGCCATGCTCCTATGTTGTGTGAACCTCATTTTGCAAATGCATCACAGGCAAATCAGAAATATCAGCACCATCAAGCCAGCCAGAGCACTCATTCCCGCCCATTCCTTCAGATGATTGAGGGCGGTGGACATCCATCTCGTCAGTCCTTCAGCAACTCCAGGGTCCACTCGAGTTGAATTCACAGCAACTATTGCAATTCTGAACTTCTCCATGGTCGCTTCGAATTCACCTGACCAATTTCCTATAAAATAACTTGACAAAACTTTAGGCAAATTTGCAGCATAGGAAAAATTTTCATACTGAATAGAAGTCACACATAGAGCCTGATAATTCCATTCGCATCCAAACTGAGCTATCTGCCAGAGGACATCAACCTCCTCTTGCACCAGGTCAATCCTTTGGTGGACCAACATCAGCCCACCTTTAAGCTGGGCAGAAATGCCTCTTTGAATGTCTAAGGCATGGGCTACATTGGCAGACAATTTATTAAGTGTTTGAGCTGTCTGGACGTAAAGGCAGTATCATTATCAAAGGAATCTCTTACTGGCCAGACACCCAAAAACCAGGAGGCATTCAAGGCTGCACTGACACTCCCTTGTCTCTGAGGATGATCAAACCATCCCCCAGTCTGATTATACAGCAAAATGCATGGGGAAAGCTGTGAGCGGTTGGTAACAATTTGAAAACATAGGGAACCTTTCAAAGTAAAATTCCTACTTTCTCCCAAGCTAGCTATTTCAGAATCATAAGGAACATAAGGTAATTCTAACTCCCTATTGGTGGTAAACAACCGTGGAAAAAGACGAGCATCATGCCGTATGGGCAGAGGTTTCGGGAACACCGACAGTATCCTCACCTCAGCTCCGTCTTCCCCTGTTGACATCGCAGGAGCATCATCAGGGCTATCACCAGCATCCTCTGCAGCCTTGCCAGCATCATACTTGTCATTTCGGACCTTCCTGGTTAGCCGTTCTGGTACCCACACTGGATCTTGCCAATCCTGAGGAAAGATACAAACAGAACCTCTTGCCCATGTAAGTACTGGATCAGGACCATGCCAGTGGCCCGTGAAAATATCCTTCCATTTCACCATGCCTCTGTGGCTAGGGGTGAGAATCAGATGTCTATCTGCCGTGGAGCGGCCATCAACATCCAAATTTAAAAAATTAAGGGTAAACAGAGCTATAGATAGTCTTTCTTTGGGGGTGCAGCCGTGGCCTATTCCCCCTTTTTGTTTTTGTAAGTATTCCTTCAGCGTGCGATGAGCACATTCCACTATACCTTGTCCCTGTGGATTGTAAGGCAATCCATGAGTTAACTTGTACATCCATTTGTCTGCAGAATGCAGTAAACTGTGTTCCAGTATAAGCAGGGCCATTGTCAGTTTTTACCTGCAGGGGCTTTCCCCAAACTGCCCAGGCCTCTAGACAGTGTGCAATGACATTGCGTCCTTTCTCTCCTGACATGGCAGTGGCATACAAGATACCAGAGCACATATCTACAGAAACACGTACATACTTTAAAGAGCCAAATTCAGAAATGTGAGTAACATCCATTTGCCATACTTTTAACGGCAGAATCCCTCTGGGATTAACACCTAGGGAAGGTGGGTGGTGGTACACTACACATTGAGCACAATCCAAAACTATTTGACGTGCCTCAGCTCTGGATATCTGAAACTTTTGTTGTAAGGTCTTAGCATTTACATGATATAGCTGGTGAAATTCTTGAGCTTTGACTACAGGAGAGGTAAAGAATACCCAGTCCTGTCTAGTGCACATATCCACCTTGGCATTGCCTTCACCGAGTAGACCGGGAAGGCCAGTATGAGCATAGATGTGCTGAGGAAAAAATCTCTCCTTTCATGGCATAATCAAGTCTTGCAAGTGGTTAAATAGGACAGCGACCATACTGGATGAGTTTATTGGTCCTACCACTTCAAGTACCTTTAAAACATTAACCACATAGGCTGAGTCAGATATCAAGTTAAAGGCAAATTAGCATTCTTTAAACACCTCACATACTATTTGAAGTTCCACTACCTGAGGAATACCAGGAGTAAATTAATGTTGAACTGGTTGTTTGCCTTGCACCATATAGGCACCTACTCCTGTTTTTGAGCCATCAGTGAATACATTGACAGCTCCCGCCATGGGCTCTGCGGCAGTGACCTAGGGAAAATTATGGGGTGCTCCTTAAAAAATGTCATAAGAGGATGTTGTGGGTAATGATTATCTATTTTTCCAGCAAAGGTACAGCGAAGAAGGTACAGCCCAATCATCAACAACAGGTGCTAACTTGTGCTGCTGTGTATAGCACAATTATTACGGCTGGTGCATGCCCAAAATACTGAATGGATTGTTGGATGCCATTCTGAGCTAAATCAGTTACTTCTGTAGGGTAATGTTCTATACTTTTACTAGGCGATACCTTTGGGTGTATCCACAACAGTGGGCTTGATTGCCATAGTACCCCTGTAGGTTGTCTGAATGTGGGTAAAAGGCATAGGGCAAAATCTTTTCCTTCCTCTATCCTATTTAGGCAGACATCCTGCAACCTCTGTTCAACTACCTGCAGTGCCTTTCTGGCTTCCACTGTCAGCTGTACTGGCTCTCTGGACTCTGTCTGACATCTCTAATGCCAGCTCCTCCTGGTTGTCTCTGGATGGTGATTCTGTAACAAACTTTAATGAGGGTTCCCAAGTTCCTGAGTGGCCCCCTAAACCATTCCCTCGGAAAATCAACTCTGAACGAAAAGCAAGTAGCTATCAGCAAGGTGGAGGTGCCTCTGCTAACCCTGCTGCCATCGCCCCCTCAGCACAGCTCTCAAGTGAGAATGAGTGCCTCATGAGTCAGGGCTACTCCTACCAGGACATTAAGAAAGCTTTGGTCATTGCCCACAACAACATTGAGATGGCCAAAAACATCCTCCAGGAATTTGTTTCTATTTCTTCTACTGCCCACGTAGCTACCTAGCACATCTCTCTCTGCCATGGTTTCAGAGGACCAATGAGCCGGGCTCTTACTCAAAGAGCACCTAGGAAAGCAGTAGCTTCTTTTGGGACATCACCTTGCAGTCCTGCCTTTCTGTGGCTACCGACACCCATGGTTCCAGGATTTCAAAGCAGTGGAAGAAAATGGAGCAGCTAGAGCATCTCACTGTGTTGGTCCTAGAGTGTTTGTAGTCCTTCAGTCCCCATTAGGACACAGTGGATTTTATTAAATGATAACATGCCCCTGCCTCTGCCCCTGCAACAGTACAGAAAGCAGAAGTGCTGTGCTATTGCCCCAGTTAAGGACTTAAGACTTTCCTGTTAAGGGTGTCTGTCTATCTGTCTGTCTGTCACTGTGTCCTATGATTATAAAATTATCCTGCTGTGTGTGAATCCAGGCAGGGAGTTAGCACAAGAGCTTCAGGAAGGAATCTCTGAAGACTCCCATCTACTGTGGTATTGCACCGAGCCCTGCTGGATGTTAGAGCCTCAACACTCCCCTTTGGCTTACATTATCATGTGCTCATCTAAGTTATATAGTGTTAGAATACTCCCTGTCCTTTCCCCTGGAGACTCCTTACTCTACCTTCTCCTCATTGGTGTTCTCTAGGCTTGCTGTGACCTGAAGCCAAGCAGTTTATAGGCTGTTCTTTCTGATGTCTAATGGTGTTAGTTTGTTTGGTAGAATAGGTAGAAGGAAAGACTGTCCTGTGGTCAGTTATGAATTATGCTAGCAGCTAACACTGGTCATTCCAAAGTGCTGTTTCTATAGGAACAGTGAATTTGTTAAAATAAGATGTTTGAATTCTCCTAATTACCTAATGACTGGCTTGAGATGGAGGCCTTCATATATATTCCATTTCATCCCCAGCAAATAGTCTGTGGGAGTCTCTTGCCTTGGTGCCAGGTATGTGTTTCTGGTGTAAGTCTTAAGTCTTTCTACCTAACAGGAACAAAAGAACATTTGTTTCCAGGGTGGCTTTTCAGCCAAATACTGTGAAGCTTTTTAGGAAGCTTCAGTCATATACTATTTAGATTTACAAAATCAACCAGTAAGAACTTATTTATTCAGTCTTACTTGCTAGTGATTAATTTCAGCTTAGGGATTTCTCCCTTGAATAGGAGCAAGGTTAACCTTTCAGAAATGATTTCTTTCCTTCCGGTCTAAGGAGTAGGGATAGCCCTAAGTACCTTCCAGCATTTGCTGATGACTAGCACCTTTCCTACATTGATGCCACCCAGTGACTTGATCGCTCATGTGCTTAGGGCTTTGGCAATGTTTCCTCTTTCTCCTTCCTTCCCATCCTTGTTCTTTTCATCTGTTCTATGTGTGACAGCAGCTCTTCCTCCGAGTCTGTAGACTCAGGAGTTTTTATATCAGCAAGGTCGGGGCACAACTCTCCCCCTTCACTCTGTCCTTCTTCACTGCCTGCCCCCTCCAATCTGTTCTCCCAGCATCTCCAAGGCAGCCTCTTATCAGCTTCAGGTGGCCTTGGCAAATGGAACCACACCTGCCTAGAACCAATCCACAGGTTTTGATCTGCTGTGGAGACAAAAGCAGAAACTCTTTTCCCAAGTAATGTATTCTTATAAACAGATTTCAAAGTCAGGATATCTTTAAAGTATATGCATTTGTTTAACTTAGCAGCCTTAGCAATCAGTTGTCTCCCTGAAATTAGCTCATTAAAAGTTAAAAAATTACAAGAACATACAACAAACATAATCCAGACTCTTTGTTTATCTGCCATCTTTATGTGGCCTTTATCTTTACTTCCTTCCCCGTTTATAGGTTTTGAGAGTCTAATTATGTTTTATTGAGAATCCTAAATCATTTTTCAACTCAAAGAGCTTTTAAAATGTTGCTATAGCTTTAATTGCTGACTCCGTCCCCTTTTGGCTGTTCTTCAGTATGGTGGAGGAACCCAGTAATCTCTCCCACTGCTAGCAAGCACAGTAGACTCAGAAAAACCTTAATGAAGCAGCTCCTTAAGAGCCAGAAAATTGGATGTGAGGTTGAAGACCCCATCCTTGTATAACCTTTAATTCCTACCTTGAAAATCTTCTCGGAGCCCTTACCAAACAGCCCCAGCTTTGCTAATGCTTTTACTTTCACTTTGAGCTCAAGTTTGCAACTGTTGTTGCTTTCACTTTAAGCCTAAGGTTGCAACTGCTGTTACTTTCACTTTGAGCTCAAGATTGCGGTGTATCCACGGCTATAAGAGGTTATACCCACTTGTCAGTGAGTTCCTTTATCTACAGGTTGGAGCTACCCGCCGGCTGCAAGAGGTTTCACCCACTCATTGGTGAGTTCCCTCTTCTCCGCCTTATCTACAGGTCAGAGCTACCCGCTTTGATCTTGGATCCCAATTTACCTGGAACTTACCGGTCGACCCCCTACACTCAAGTCCTTGGATATGCAAGAAAAGCACTTTATTAGCTGAGTCCTCTCAGCACAACTATTACTGCTTTCAAGACAGAACCAATAGAATGACTATATACGTAAAAATATGTATAAATATAATAATATACAATATAATACATCATCTTTTAATATGTATTTAATATTAAATATCTATATTAATATAATCATGTATTGATATATTTTATGTGTTATATGTACATATTATATATTTTATACAATTGTATATTATATTGTAACATATGTAATATATAATAACATAAGATAAAATACCTATATACAATACATGTATTATATATCATAGATATTGTATATCATGCATTCTTATATGAGTATAAATATATATTTGTTTATATATTTATTAAATTGATTTATACGAAATGGCCAGAGTAGTCCCAAAATGGCTGGCTCACACAGAAAAGGGCAAGTAGCCAGTAGTTGCTCATTCCACAGGGCTGACTGGCCCAGCAGTCCCAATCTAACACTGAAGGCCTAGCAGAGTCCTGAGAGCCGATGGGCTTCAGTCTACATGAGAAGCCTGAGGTATCCAGTTCTGACATCAATGAAGGAAATGCAGCTGCAGCTGCAGCAAGTTCAGGGCTCTGGTATGAAATTGTCAGTCTGTCTCCGCATCTATAAAATGGGTATCGTAGAAGGCACATGTCTAGGGGTTCCAGCCCTGGCTGAAGTTGGTGGCCTCAGTTCCTTTCCTCTCTGGCTCTCACCCTTACTGGGAGGAAACATTTTAGCAGCTGCCTTCCCACGCTGTGCTAAGCTCTCCTCCTGCCTTGAGTGATCAGCACAGAAACCTTAGAAAGGTTCAGACGGGGCTGGAGAGATGGCTCAGCGGTTAAGAGCACCGTCTGCTCTTCCAGAGGTCCCGGGTTAGATTCCCAGCACCCACATGGCAGCTAACAACTGTCTGTAGTTCCAGTTCCAGGCAAACACCAAGGCAAATAAATAAATAAAGTTTAAAAAAAAAAAAAGAAAGGTTCAGACCCAGGCCTTGGACATAGGCTTAAGGTGCTACAGGGAACTGATGTCCACACCATGCAGGAGTAGACAGTGATTTCCACCAGCCACCCCTTTTGGTTTTGGTTTTTTTTTTTTTTAAACTTTATTTATTTGCCTTAGTGTTTGCCTGGAACTGGAACTACAGACAGTTCTTAGCTGCCATGTGGGTGCTGGGAATCGAACTCTGGAAGAGCAGATGGTACTCTTAACCGCTGAGCCATCTCTCCAGCCCCTGGTTTTGTTTTTCAAAACAAGATTTCACTGTGTAGCCCTGACTGTCCTGGAATTCACTCTGTAGATCAGGCTGGCCTTGAAGTCACAGATTCTCTTACCTGTGGCTCCCGAGTACCAGGATTAAAGGAGTGCCCCTAGGGTCTCACTGGGTAGCTCAGTCTGGCCTTGAATTCATAATCCTCCAGCTTCACCCTCCCCAAGGCTGGGATTACCTTGCCCAAAGCCCTATCATTGTAATAAAGAAAACAACAGCTTTCCTGAAATATCTTACTGGCTAGAAGCATGTTCTTTAGCTTTGAGGAATATCAGGATTTGTAGCTGTTACCTTTAGCCACTCAAGCAAACTGAAGATTCTCATGGCATGAAAATATACAGACAGCACATGACTGGGGAGATGGCTTAGCAAAGAATGCTTGCCAATCGAGGGCCACCCTATCACCTGTGAATTCCAGGAATGCCAGGTAGTCCATCCCTGTCTGTAATCTCAGCACAGGGAACTAGGCTGACAGGCTACATTGGTGGAAATCGGTAAGCCCTAGGTTCGGCAGGAGACCCTGCCTTGTTATGGAAGATGGAGAGGTACCAAGGAAGACACCCACCTCTGGCCTATATGCACAAACAAACAAACATGTACATGCACCTATGCACAAAAAAATTAAAAAGAAATATAAGCAATTCAATCATATGATTGTATCCATCCATTTATCCACCCTCACCAGTCATCTAGCTATCTACCTATCCATCTACTCATCCCCCGATACCAACTCATCTACCCACATCCATTCACTTATCCATCCATTCCTCATCCTTCACCCACCCATCTATTTACCAAACTATTTATCTTTCACTAGCCCAGCCATTCATCCATCCATCCACTACTTACCCTCCCCTACAACTGAAATCCCAGGGCTTTATCTATAGTCACCACGATGATGACCACTGAAGATATGGTCAGGGAGAGGATAAGTATTTTTCTTCCTGTGTGTTCTGTCACCGTAGTTTTACTTACTGCTTTTTTTAAAGCAGGGAACATATTTCAATAATGAAATATCTATAATTATGTTTTTTAATGGAAGTTTATTCTGTGGTCAACTATATGGCTTTTTTTTTTTTAATGTCCCTGAACCTCTTTATGTGCCTTAAAACTCAACATCTCAGCCACCTTTGCCTCCCATGGGATCTCATAAGAGTGTGACTTCATTTAAATTGCCTCTTTTCTCATCTCCTGGGAACTCAGCTAGACTATTCATAATCCTACCAGAGTGCTCAGGAACTTTGACTGACAGCCCTCGGTAAGAAGAAGTAAGCCTGATGAGAAGATGCAAGTATTTAATGGGACCTATGGGTGCGACGGTTCTCAGGGACCATCAGAAATCAGACTTCTCTCTCTCACTTTTGATATCTCTTTATAGAAATTGCCAGTCACACGAACACAGAAACTTGCCCTTTTTCCTCTGCTACCTACCTAGTGCTGGAGACTTGGCTCAAATAAACATTTGTGGACTGGAAAAGTGTCTCAGTTGGCAGAGTGCACAGACTCATGTGTTGGACTGCTTGGCCCAAGGGAGTGCCACTATTAGGAGGTGTGTCCATGTTGGAGTGGGCGTGGCCTCAATAGCAGAATTGTGCCACGGTGGAGGCTGGCTTGAGAACTCATATGCTCAAGCTACACCCAATGTGGCTCACAGTCTCCTGCTGTCTGCAGATCTAAATGTAGAGCTCTCAGCTCCTCCAGCATTATAGCAACAGTATTCCTAATTTAGACAGTCTTACTCTGAAGCCTGGCTGGTCTGGAGCTCACTATGTTGACAAAACACTCATACCAAAAAAACAAAAACAAAACAAAAAACAGAGGCCATTTTGGCCAGTGTGTTGGTTTGAGTTGTGACACATACTTTTTGCAGAAAGGAAGTTCCCTACAAGGTCATTTTCACTTTATGTGTTTCTTTGTGTAACACTGAGAATATTTTTTTCTAACACCCAGCAGGGAGCACTGGCAAGCTAGACATGTGCTGAAATGAATATGTTGTACTTAAAAAAGTTTCAAGGTGGGCACTGCAGGGAACCTTGGCGGAGAGACCGTGGTGGAGATTCATGAGTTGGTGGTCAAGGTCGGACAGCCTAGAGGAATGCACAGCAGAGAGGGGAGGCAGGAAGGCAGTGCATGGGAGAAGCTCCTCCCATCTCTGGGGCAGGCCCAGGAAGAGCTCTGCTGAATGGACTTTGAACTGTCCTAACCTGGAAGGGCCTTTGGGCATTGGTACCAAGATCTCTGACCTTCCTTCCCAGAGCCCTAAATACTAAAATCTGAGGTCAGCCTTGTCCCAGGAATCCTGAATTTAGGGTCAGTCTTGGAGACAGGTGGCCTTAGGCAAGGGAGTTATCTTCTTACATCTGCATGCGGGACACCTAAGGACCTGCCTGACTGGGACCATCCTGAAGGATGAGATGATGGCAGGGGTGTCAAAGGAGCTCCAGTCATACCATCAAATCCAGATCTTTCTGTCCCAGCTCCCCCGTGAAGCCTGTAGGCTATACATAGGACAAGGAATAACTGGTGAGTCAGCAAACCTGCAACCTCCCACCCCCAACACACACTGCTCCTAGGACAGCTGCCCAACCTCAAGAAGTGGTTTAAATTCAAACATGTAAAAGTTAAATAATTAACTTAAAAACACATATTGCAGATGCTTCAGGAACTTCCTGTGGCCAGAGGCTGCCAACCTGGACAGTGCAAATAGAAGCAAAATGACCTTGAACTGTGTAACAGGAGGAAACTGGCCTCGAACTACTGATCCTCTTATCTCCATCTCCGAAGTGCTGGGTACCATTGTATCTACCTGGGTGCTGAAGCTCCAAAGCAGAACTTACCCGTCCTCATTGGCTGAGGGCTTTGCCTATCACCCCACCAGATTCTTTGGGTTCCAGAGAGACAGCTGTGGTCATCTCTCCACCTCTGCTAGTGAGGGACACAGAAGCTGTGAAAGTGAGTGTAACTCTGTGGTGGTTAAATTTGGTTATCAACTTGACTGGACCTGGGATCAGCAAAGAGACCTGTCTCTCTGGGAGGACTAGCTGAGGAGGGAAACCCTCCCTGATGTGTGTGGGAAACCAGGCCTGCTTTGTCTGCCTCTCTTCATTTCTTGCTTATGGGTACCTTGGCTCTGTTGCTGCTGTTCCTACATGGTCTACGGATATCAGAACCTGGTTTGTTTGGTTTTTTTTTTAAAGATTTATTTATTATGTAACAGTATATAGAAGAGGGCACCAGATCTCATTATTGATGGTTGTGAGCCACCATGTGGTTGCTGGGAATTGAACTCAGACCTCTGGAAGAACAGTCAGTGCTCTTAACCTCTGAGCCATCTCTCCAGCTCCCAGAACCTGGTTTTTTCTTTTTCTTTCTTTCTTTTTTTTTTTTTAAAAAATACTTTTATTTATTTATTTGCCTTGGTGTTTGCCTGGAACTGCCATGTGGGTGCTGGGAATTGAACCTGGATCCTCTGGAAGAGCAGACGGTGCTCTTAACCACTGAACCATCTCTCCAGCCCCGAACCTGGTTTTTTCAACCTTTCATTGTAAACTAAAGACCGGTGGCTCTCCAGGAATCCTCCCTGCCTTCAGCACCAGATTGAGACATCTAAATTATCTAGCCCTGTGGACTAAGTGGCTGTAAGGTTGTCAGACTCTCTAGCATGCAGACTGCCATTTTGGCCTAGCTGATGTCATATAAGGCAATCACTAAGTGCCTTTTATAATTTATATCCATGCTCTTGGTTCCATTCCTCTATAGAACATAACCAGTTACCCACAGTGGGATGGTACTGCAGTTTGAGGTGGGCTTCATCCACATAGGACTTTTGAGGGAAGCCTAGCATCCCCTCCATGGGCCTCCACTGCCCTGTGTTCTCAGACTCTTTAAGAAGGCTACCTCAAGCTGTGTCTAGCATCTTTATTGGCTGAGGGAGGCAGGGGTCTACTGAAGGTTATGGACAAGGGATTCTAGTGTCTCCAGAGCTTGCTCCTGGTTCTGCACATAACAGGTCACTTCTTGGGCAGAGGATTAATGATCCCACTTTCTATATACTCAAAGACTGTGTATGGATCTTGGTCCCCATTGATGGTGATGGCCCGGTCATAGTACTGCTCCAGGTCTCCACAGTTCCTGTAGAATAGGTCCGTTCGGAGCCTAATGTACTCCTCTGCATCCTTAGGGTTCTGCAGGAGACGAACTTGGACCTCAATTGTGGGAGGAGGCTTATACATGAGATGAAACCTGCATGGGAAGCAGATGACAAGGGGCCTCAGTCCTCATGTTGACCATGCCTAGAGTGTCCTTGCCCTCCTGCCATTGTCACCAGGCACAAATGACAGCCGAAGACACACCCTGGACTGGCCTCAGGCTTTGGGAACATGAAGCTGTGGTCCCAGCTCAAAGAAAGAGCAGATGTCAGCCAGGGGGGCACAATGGGAAGACACAGTAGGAGCCAGTTTCCTCTCTGATCTCAAACTCGGAAGGCCCAGGCAGGCAGATCTCTACAAATTCCAGGTCAGCCAGAGCTATGTAGTAAGGCCCTCCCTGAAAACAAAACAAACAACCAAAAACCCAGGTTTTCCCCTTCTTTCCTTTCCCTACCTTGGCAAGCTTCCCCTCCCTGTTACCCTAACCCTAACCCTAACCCTAACCCTGCAGGTGCTGGAAGTCAGGAGAGAGTAGATTCCCCAGAACTAAATCTCAGGTGGTTGTCAGCTACCTTTTGTAGGCGCTGGGACCAAAGCTCAAGTCCTCTGGAAGAATGACAAGTGCTAATCTTTGCAGGCCCTGGCTTTGGTTTTTTGTTTTTGTTTTTGTTTTTTTGAAGGGGGGAGACAGGGTTTACTCATTTATTTATCAGGGTTCTCTATAGAGACAGAACCGATAAATATGTGTGTGTATGTGTGTGTGTGTATTAGAATGACTTTTAGGCTGTGGTCTAGCTAGTCCAACGATGGCTGTCTATCAACAGAAGATCCAAAAATTCAGTAGTTGTTCAGTCCCCAAGAATGGATGTCTCAGCTGGTCTTTAGTAGATGCCAGAATCCCCAAGAAACGGACTCTGATGCCAGTGAAGGAACAGAGTTGCTAGGGAGAGCAAGCAGGCAAAGAGAGCGAGCTTCCTTCTCCCGTGTCCTTTACTTAGGCTGCCCACAGAGGTGTGGTCCAGATTAAAGGTGGGTTTTTCTCACCTCTAAAGACCTGGATTAGAAGTGAGTCTTCTGCTTGGCAGTGGTGGTGCACACTTTTAGTCCAAGCACTTGGGAGATAGAGGCAGGTGGATTTCTGAGTTCGAGGCCAGCCTGGCCTACAAAGCAAAGTATCAGGACAGCCAGGGCTACACAAAGAAACCCTGTCTCAAAAAACCAAAACCAAAACCAAACCAAACAAACAAAAAGAAGTGGGTCAGGGGGGCTGGAGAGATGGCTCAGTGGTTTAGAGCACTGAATGCTCTTCCAGAGGACCCAGGTTCAATTCCCAGCACACACATGGCAGCTCACAACTGTCTGTAGTTCCAGTTCCCAGTTCCAGGCAAACACCAAGGCAAATAAATAAATAAATAAATAAATAAATAAATAAATACATAGAAGTAGGTCAGATGATTTAAATAAGAAAATATCTGAGCTGGCATGGCAATGCACCCCTTTAATACCAGCACTGGGGAGGCAGAGGCAGGTGGGGCTCTGTGAGTTCAAGGTCAACCTGGTCTACAAAGTGAGTTCAGGACAGCCAGGGCTGTTACACAGAGAAACCCTGTCTAGAAAAACAAAACAAAAAGAGAGAGAGAGGGAGGGAGGGAAGAAAGAAGGAAGGAGGGAAGGAAGGAAGGAAGGAAGACTGGCTCATCACAGGTGTGCCCAGTCACTTGAGTTTTAATTAATTCCAGATGTAGTCAAGTTGACGATCAAAGAATAGCTATCACACAAGACTTCTTCTATGTAGCACTGGCTATCCTGGGACTCCCTAATTAGACCAGGCTAGCCTAAAAGTCAGAGATCTCTGTCTCCCGAATGCTGAATTAAAGGCATAAACCACCAGAAAGGGTTTATTTATTGTTTTTATATATTTATTTATCAGCGTTATTCTGAAGCAGGCCCACAATAGCACTGAGCACCTTAGTCGAGAGGTGGCATTGCAGAGGACCTGGCCACTAACAGCCCTCCATAACCAACCACCAGTAAGCCCTGACCAACCTTTCTCCTGTGACAGGGTCAGTCCTTCTCAGTGTCATTCGCTCTAGGATGGAATCCAATGGCACGTTGAGGAAGAACACCCTGCAGAGAGATATCACAGGAGCCATGTTTGTTACTGTCCAGACCTGGTGAAGCTTTGACAGCCTGGACCTGCTAATCCTGGGAAGACTACCCCTCCCTGCTGACACTGAGGATGTCAGAAGTGGACCTGTCAACATGACTTTTGGGTACATAGCAAATTCACCTGGAGCCCAGAACCCCACCCTCCTCTATCCAACTCACTCTCCAGGCCAGTAAGACTCTAATCCTAGGGTGATCAAAGACTGCCTAGTAGCCCAGAGCCTTCCAGAACCATTGGCCACTGTGGATCCTGCACTGCCTTCTATGTTTCTCCCCATAGAAACCATAGATCAAGTTCCCCAGCTACCCCGTCCCTTCCTCCTGCTGCCTCCTGCCTTCGGTCCCCTCGTGTGGGCTTGTGGGGGACTGGCCTCTGTTGTCACTCATTTACCCCCATAAACTAAATCTTGCTACAGTCAAGACAAGAACAGTCACCATGGTCACCAGAGAGAAGCCCAGGCTAGACTTCTGTCATGCTAGGGTCAAGGCTGGCGTTACTCTTTTGTGTGTGTGTGTGTGTGTGTGTGTGTACGCGCAGAAGGTCTGACCCAGCTCCCTGAGGCGGCTGTTCACACCCTGCCTGGACTGTCCTTGCTCCATTCCTCTTGGCTAGGATGCCTTTCCTTCTGGCTCTTCCATGCCTGTGCTTGGCTACAACCAGGGCTGTCAAGAGGCTAGGCTGAGCTCACCACCACCTAGCTGTATTAAACACTTTACAAAGTTCATATGTTTTCTTCAATAAAGATGGTTTCTGTTGACTTAAAAACAATGGTCAAGATGAGGGTCTAGGGAGAAAGACCGAGGTAAACATGTCTGTGCATGCCAGGGTTGGCCTGGCTCTAAGGTAACATGGAAGTCACTTTTGGGCTGTTATAGAGCACAAGTGACATCTCTCACAAGGATAAGTTTTATGGCCTAGAATCAATGCTCAAGGTTTAGAGGGAGAAAGTTGGGGATAAATAAACATAATATCCTGAGGGATTCAGGTGAAGCCTGGCCCTACAGATAGCAAAAGATCACCAGGCCGTGAACTACATCTTTTCCCAGTATTCCAGACGGAAGAGGGTAAACATCGCCTTCCTTTGAGGAGACAAGCCTGTGTGTGTAACTTTCCTGGCTTCTTATCTGTGTGCACAGGACCTTGTACCCTCTACAGACAACTTGCAGGAGTCCGTCCTCTCCGTCCACCAGTGGGTCCCAGGGATTGAACTCAGGTCATCAGGCCTGGCCAGTGACCTCACCCACTGAGGCATCTCACCAGCCCCAGTTACCTTTATTGCTGTGGCCCAATACATGACAGGAAGCAATCTGCAGGAGGAAGCCTTTGTTCTGGCTCACAGTCCAGGGAGACAGGCATCATGGGAAGGCAATGGTGGCAGACTGAGGCAGCTGCTCATTCACATTGTTTCCGCCATCAGGAAGCTGAGATGGGTCATAAAAACCTCAAGGCCTCTGGCAGACTTCTACTAAAAAGGCTCTACCTCCTAAAGGTTCTAGAACATTCCCAAAGGCCATCAGAGATTCCCACACATGAGTCAATTGTGGAACCTTCATATTCAAACCACACAGACACCTGGCACTCTTGGTATTAAACTCTAGAACACGTATGAACTCAAGAAAAAAAAAAGCCAACAGGAAAACAGCTGGATGTTCTTTCTCAGGCCAGCCACTCCCAGAGCTGGTCTCCTTCTTTGCTTTCCCAGATTCCCCTTCCTGAAGGCCACCTTTGCCCAGTCTCCACACAACCTTGCTGGCACCGTGTAGCTACAGCCACTGGGTTCCCAGCAGCCTATCAGGCTGGAACCATGACAAGCTTTTCCTCACTGCAATGTTGTCTCAGGCTCATTTGACCTTTTGACATTGCACATGATGTTATCCACAAAGTTCATACTCAAGTTATAAAACATGCTTACACACACACACACACACTTACATACACACACTCATGTGGTACTAATCCAGGCTGCAAATGGCCCACGGGCCTGAAGTGGATACACCTGCTTCCTAATGACACTAGTTCATAGAGTGCCACAAAACACCACTGATATTGAAAGACCCTTAGGGACCCCAGCCCCAAGAACCGACACAGATCACTGGCTGCAAATAGCAAGAGGTTTAATACTCACACAGGCGCCTGCGGGGCGATCAGAGCTTCAGCTAACTGAGTACCCCCACACAAAGAACAGTCCCCTTTTATAAGGAAAAGGGGGTCTCATTGGCTACTTTGATCTACATACAAAGTTCCACTAAGGGGTAATGCTGCAAATCATATACAAGGTTCAGTTATGGGGCAAGGTTGTAAAGGTTTTGATCCTGGAGATGCTGTGAACATCTGGTTTGGGTTAAGATTAGACACTCCTGGTCTCTTCACCCTCTCGTGGCCTTCCTTATCTTTTTCAAAGGGCCTCTAACTGCCGGTTTCTTGATTTACTGAAGCTTGCCTGCAATATGACTTCCTGCTAATTGGCCAAATAGCCTTCAGCTGGCAACTCATGGGTCTAATGAGGTTTGCCTTCATGTTGACCTCTTGCTAGCTGGCCTTGTGGAAAATTTGCACTGGTTAGGCTGTGTTGGGGTCTTTCAATATAAAACAGTGTACATAGCTCACGATAAATGAAAAGTCTAATAATACACTGAAAGAATAACTCATTATTACAATTAAGTGAGTTTTATTCTGGGAATGGAAACCTAGTATTTTTTTAATCAATTTTAAATTTAAAGTGAAATTGACCATATTTTTAGACTGAGTAGACAGGGTCTCACTATGTAGCCTAGCTGGCTGTCAACTGCTATCCAGCCCAGACTGGTTTTGTATTCTCAATCGTCCTGCCTCAGGCCCCCGAGGGTTACAATCACACTCTGCCACTGTGCATGAAGAGAGAGGACAGTACAAATCAGTTTATAAAACAACCAATACTGTGCAAAGGTGAGAGACCTGATGCTTTTCTCTGACACTGGTAACAGGGCAAGGATGTCTGCTCTTGCCATCTCTCTCCAACTGATTCCTGTAACTGATCCTCTGACCAACACACACGCACACGCACACATGCACGCACACGTATAATAAAGAACCCTAAGTATATCAAAATACATTAAAAAATAAGCCAGAATGGAAAAATATTTGCAAAACACGTATCTGATCAAGTATTTCCATCCAAAATTCAGGAAGTGTGGACTACAGGCACAGTTGACAATACACATGTGCAGGTGCCCTAACTGCTTTAGCATCTCCAGAACTGATATCCAAAGGGGAAAGTGTGGCATCAGAAGTTATTTTCTTTAAAAAAGGCTTAAGTTGGTCTGGAGAGATGGCTCAGAGATTAAGCGCACTGGCTACTCTTTCAGAGGTCCTGAGTTCAGTTCCTAGCAACCACAATGAGATCTGGCGCCCTCTTCTGGTCTGCAGGCATACATGCAGGCAAAACACTGTAAACATAATAAATCTTTTTCTTAAAAAAAAAAGGGGGGGGGAAGAAAACCTCAAATTGCCTCTTCAAAGACCAGCCTCTGCCCCTGCCCTGCCCCTGCCCCTGCCCCCGCCCCTGCCCCTGCCCCTGCCCCTGTCTCTGCCTCTGCCACTGGAAGCCCTGTTTTCAGGCTGGAAGGCACCAGGGCCCTGTCCAGACCATCTGTGACTGTCCTGGGAAGAACTCCATGGAGACCACCGCTGGAAGAGGACCAGGAAGGAGGAGAGCTGCCAGTAAAAACACAAACAGCACCGCAGACGAGAAAGGTGGAGTGATGGACACCGATTGACTGGAAGCGTCATCCAGACACAGGAGAAGATGATGCCAAGGTCTGTCTTTCTTTTTTAAACTTGATTATTTCCATTTATTAATTTTTTTTCCTGTGAACAGTCTTTATTGGCCAGTTACTTGAGGAGAATGAAGCAGGAGGAGTGGGTGGCACCTATGCCAGGCCGGCCGTGCTTCACGGGCTTGTAGGTGATGGAGAACTCGCCCAGGTAGTGGCCGATCATCTCCGGTTTGATCTCCACCTGGTTGAAGGTCTTGCCGCTGTAGACGCCCACCATGCTGCCCACCATCTCAGGCAGGATGATCATGTCCCTCGGGTGGGTCTTTACCACCTCGGGCTTCTCCATTAGTACTGCTTCCGTTGCAGGCCATGGTTCAGGTGCTGCCTCTGTCGGGCACTGTATAACTGCATCAGCTGCTCATAGGACATGTCTAGCAGCTGGTCCAGGTCTATGCTACGGTAGATGAACTTGCAAAAGGTCTTCTTCCTCTTCTTCTTCTTCTTCTTCTTCTTCTTCTTCTTCTTCTTCTTCTTCTTCTTCTCCTCCTCCTCCACTTTGGCCATCTTGGCGGCAGCTCGGAAAAGGAAGCCATTTATTGATTTTTGTATTCACATTTAATTTACTGACATATTTGGGTACCGTTAAAATGTACATTTTATTATAATTATTTTGAACATTTATACATACATAATTAGTATTTTGTTTTGTTCTGTTTTGAGATGAGATCTCACTATACAGCCCTGGCACTTACTGTGTAGACCAGGCTGGCCCTGAACATGGATCTGTCAGCCTCTATTTTCCTCTAGGGATTAAAGGCATTTGCCATCAGGCCCAGCTTATTGTATTTACTTAAAAGCATTTTATTGGTGTTCTTTTTTGAAGGGTATGGAAAGTCACAAATATTTCTGGGTACTCAGCATTATAAAAAAATTAGTAATACTTTAGAAATAATTATTTTCAGGGCTGGAGAAATGGCTCAGAGGTTAAGAGCACTGACTGTTCTTCCAGAGGTCTGAGTTCCATTTCCAGCAATTACATGGTGGCTCACAACCATCTATAGCCAAGGTCTTTCAATGGCAAATTTCAACATGCTCCAAGAGCACAAAGCAGAAGTAGTCAGTTCTTTTTTTTATTATTCTTTTAATTTTTTTAATTTTATGTGAATTGGTGTCTTGTCTGCATGTATAACTGTGTAAGGGTGTCAGATCTTGGAATTACAAACAGTTGTTGCCATGTGGATGCTGGGAATCGAACTCAGGTCCTTCAGAAGAACAGTCAGTGCTCTTAACCGCTGAGCCATCTCTCCAGCCCCAGATTTAATTATTTTTATTTTATGTGTATGAGTGGTTTGCCTGCACATATGTCTATGTAGGAGGTATGTACCTGGTGCCCACAGAGGTCATAAGAGGGCACCGGATCCCCTGGAACTGAATTATGGATGGTTGTCAGCCAACATGTAGGTTCTAGAAACAGAACTCAGGTCCTTTGCAAAAGCAACAAATGCTCTTGGCTTCTGAACATATGGAAGCCATAAAACATCCTCAAGGGCCGTCTTAAGGAACTTTGTTTACCTCTTTTGAGCCACTTTTCTAGAGCTCGCTGATTCAGCTAGGCTGGTGAGCTGGGGAGCCCAGGGATCTTCCTAACCCTGACATCGCTGGGCTGGAATTACAGCATGTACCAGCATGTCAGGCATTTTTCTGTGAGTTCTGGGGATGGGACCAAGAAAGCTGAGCCACCTACTCAGCCTCACCATTTCCACTCCATGTTCCCTCCACTTCACCAGAGAATGCTCCAGATTAAGGCCATAGCAGGTTCATCTCTTAAGCACGCCAAGGTTCAGAACAGGGGCTGTGGCTGCCTTGTTGGTGTTGGCCCTTCCTGCCAGGCAAATGATGAGAGCCAACACATCTGCTGAAAGTGGACAGGCTGGGTGTCGGCACACAAACTGGCCTGACCCCATCATGGTAAAACACAGCTTTCATTCCATGCAGTTGGCTTCTTGGCCCTTCTGACAGGTGCTTGGCTTACATGCCAACCCTTCGAAGATTCCTGGAATTCACTGTTGAAAGAAGTTGTGTCCAGGAAGAGCTGTGCTGAGTCTGGACAGGAGGCCTTTCTGGCCAGGCTTTTCCAGTGCTCACCATGCAGTGTTTCACTCTGACAAGCATGCCTGAAAAGCCAAAGGGCAAGCACCCGCTCTGATCCTACCGCCCTGGGCATCTCGTGTCTGGCTTGGGTAGCAGGGACGGCCCCTCTCACTGCCAGCTTCCACTCCTCCAAAGCAAGGGCTCCCACTGGCCAGTTCTTGTTGAAAATGGTGTATAATTGACAGTGCAAACCCACCGTGGCAGGATCTACAGTCTCTCCAGGGGCAAGCAACACACTCACTCTCCCTGCTGTTAAGTAGTAAATTAGCGAGCGCTCCTGGCAGTTTATGAAGTGCATTTCCAAACACAGCAGCCTGGCTGAAGGAGAATGACCCAGGATACTCCTGCATAATCCAGCTCTTTGTAAAAGCCCTCTTAAAATGTCTACCGCCTTCACCACTGAGAAGTAAGAATCTTTTTCTGTGTACACTGCCATCCAGGAGCTCCCCAGACAATAAGGCAAAGCCAACTGTCGGAACCAGGTAGTTCTGCAAGTTTTTCCCTCAGAGAAAAGCAAATGAGTTTAAGGCAGAATAACAAGAGACAAGATGGTCACCCCCTGTGAAGCAAACCCTTCAGCAGGGTTTTCAGGGGACCAGAGACATCTCAGGTCATCCTTGGATCTCAGTAGGGACAGGAGAATTGAGGAGGAACAGAGTGCGGAGCTGCTCCGGCCTTCCAGGTAAGACTTTATCAGGTGAGGTCCCTGGCTGGTATGTGAACCCTCATACTGGCGTTTGCTCAGAAGGTAAAGGGCTGAGATCTACATTCCTGAGAGAAGAAGGCCAGGCCAACAGGACACAAGACCTTACCCTCAAGGCTTTTGTGAGCTTGAAACATCTTAACATGACCCGTTTTTTTCCCCCCTCAAACCTGCATTCAGACTTCCCCATCGTTCTGCTGGGATTTTTTAAAAAATTATTTATTTGTATTTTATGTACATTGGTGTTTTTCCTACATCTATGTCTGTGTGATGTGAGGGTGTTGGATCCCTTGGAACTGGAGTTACAGACAGTTGTGAGCTGTCATGTGGGTGCTGGGAATTGAACCCCAGTCCTCTGGAAGAGCAGCCAGTGTTCTTAACTGCTGAGCCATCTCTCCAGCCCCTATTCTGCTGTTTTAAAACCTAAATTCTGGGGCTCCAGAGATAGCTTAAGAGGTGAAATGCTTGCTTTGCAAGAACAAAAACCTGAGCTCAGTCTACAGAGCCCATCTAAAAAGAAAACAGCCTGGGTGTATGTGCTGCCTGTCCCAGGACTAGGGAGGCAGAGACAGTCAGAGGTCCAAGAGTTTGTGACTAGCCAGCTAGTCTACTTGGCAAGTTCTAATCCAGTAAAAGACGTTCTCTAAAGAAGGTGGGCAGCTGAAGGAATGGCAGCCATGGCTGACTTCTGGCCTAGTCTGTCTGTCTGTCTCTGTCTCTGTCTCTGTCTCTGTCTCTGTCTCTCTCTCTCTCACACACACACACACACACACAATTCCAGCTTTTGACGAAAGTGCAAATACATTTTTAAAAACGTGTATTATAGGTATATGTGAGAGCCTGCGTGTATGTGTGTGCGCGCCTGGTGCCCACAGAGGCTACAAGAGGGTGTTGGATACCCCGAACTGGAGTTACATGCAGTTGTGAGCTCCTATATTATTGCTGGGAACCAAATCCCAGTCCTCCGAAGAGCAGCAAGTGCCCCTAGCCATAGAGCCATCTCTCCAGGCCTCAGAGAATGCAGATGCTTCTGTTCTGACTCACTTGCTAACTCAACCACTTGGCCCAAGTACTATGGAAAGATGTTCAAGTTCCATTTTGGTTACTGTGATAAAATACCTTGACCAAAACAATTTAGGGAGCTTACAGTCCATCAGAGTTTGGGTGTCACAGTGGTAAGAAGTTGAAATAGTTCACATTTCAAGGTCTACATCTCTACAGTCAAGAGCAGAGAGAGAATAAAGGCATCCTCGCCTGCTTGCTTGCTTTCCGTTAGATTTCTCCTCTCCTATCCAGGAATCTCTGCCCAGGGAATGGCACTGCCCACTGTGGGCTGGGTCTTCCTATTATCAAGTAACAGTCAAGACTACCACACCCACTCCAGACATGCTCATAGGCCAAAATGATCTAGAAAATTCCCTATTTAGATTGTCTCCCCAGGTCATCATAGGTTATATCAAGTTGACAGTTAAAATTACTCAGAAAGGTTGGAAAACATCTCCCTTGTGAGACCCTCTTATTTGACCATGATTTCCAAATGAAAAAAACACAGAGACATTGACTCGTGAGCATTAGTATAACAAAAAGTCCACGGCACAGAGATGTACTCATATTAACTGAAAAAAAAAGTATATTGTGACTGGGGAAAATAGCTGCATTGGTAGTCTGTTTACCTTGCATGCATGAGGCCCTGGGTTCTGTCTCCAGCACTGCAGAAAGCCAGCATGGTGGGTGGTGCACACCTATAATCCCAGCATTTACAAAGGGAGGCAGGAGGATCAGAGGTGCAAGGTCATCTTCAACTACATCAACAGGTTTAAGGGAGCTTGGACTACAGGTGACTCTGTCTCAAAAGTAAACAAAAGGTGAAATTGTCTGATGTCCCTTAAACATGCACAGGAAAAGCCTGACATGATGTTATGTCATGCCAGCTTACTCAGAAGACTGACAGAGGAGAATGCCCTTGAGTTTAAGGGTTTGAAGTCAGCTTGGACAATGTAGTGAAACCCTGCTCCCAAAAACAAAACAAAAACAAATGGCTAGAATAATAAAGGTAATTGTCCCTTGACATTGGTGTGAGTGCAAAGCTTGTCCTCAGCCTTGCTTCATAGTTTAGGCATGGTGTGGGGCTGGAAACTGGAGAATTTGCCTGTTTCTCTGGTGTAAATTCTGCCAATGTAGTTGCAAGCTGCCTATTTAACATCACTGAGTATGGAGCTGGGAAAGGATGCTCAGAGAAGAGTCTCAGGAACTGGAGCACACTGGTTCTTGCATGTGTCTGCCACATGCTGCAGCCCCTGGGGACCAGCAGGGACTACAGCCCTTCTGCTATGGGCCAAGACTCTGTTCACTTGTCTATGGGGTTCTTGAGCCTTGAGCTGGCCCCTGTGGATACATTGCCTTAACTTATCCTCTCAGCACGCTGTGAGGCTGTAGTCCTAGACACATCACACATTAACACATAACAGGCCGGGAACAGCAAAGCTCTGGACAAAGTGATTCAGCTGAGGAGTGGCCAGACTTGGCCCTGGGCCTGCTTCCAGATGTGTGCCCTTAACCCCTCTGTGCTGTGCTTATTCCCTTCATGCTAGTGACCCCTGCTCTGCACCTGCAGGAGGCCAGAGAGATGATGGCTGCCTACCCTTGTCACAAATGCAAGGGATGGACCTGACTCGCATCCTCCCTGGCCCACTTCCCCTGGCCTGCTAGAGCCATTGTCCTCTGAGGAGTTCCTACTTTCCTTTGTCCCACTGGCCTACCTGGACCATCTCCTTGAAGATTTAAAAAGTGTTTTGATTCTTGGCTTCAGTTTGACTCTTCAGCCTTTGTTCATCACCATCACCATCATCATCACCATTGTCATCACCCTGACCACTCTCCTCATCACCATCCTCACTACCATCATCATCATCATCACTAGCAGCACCAGCAGCATCCCTACCTTAATCACAACCTTCATCACCCCCATCAGAAACTTTTGTCCACACTATGTGCTATAGATTTGTACTAAGCATGGCACACATTACTTATTGTACCCACCTACACAGGTGCTGTGATCCTGACCATTTCAAGGGCCTAGAGGTGATGTGCTGTTTTTAGACTGGGCTTCAGGTCCATCAGACTCCAGGACACTCTAATGCTGCCCTGATATGCTCCTATATGTCAAATAACCATGATTCATTCCCCCAAGTTGTTAAAACATTCCAGAAGTTTCTAGTGAGACTTAAGGACCACACAGTGAACACTGAAGCCATTTAACTCCTAGGATGGAGCTGGATTTAACTATTCAGGTTTCTCTGTGGTTGCCCAAGAACTGACTCACTCCTCTTGGAGGATGGTACACAGTTAGCTTCCTCTTGGGGCCAAAGACAAACAATGCAGATTATAAAAGCCTGCTCACCCCCGACCATGACTGTCTCACCTAAGGAATTCACCACTGTGTTTCTTAAACCCACACTTTAATTACTCTAAAATTGTGCTAAATACTTGCATAAAAACAGTAACAGCCCTCTTCTGAAGAATTTCACTACAGTTAGTTGGTTTGTCTCCAGACACAAGGTTAAAAGGAAATAGATAAGGTCTTCAAAATAAAGGCAAGGAGGCCATCCATTCATCAACCTATCCATGGGTCAGAGTCTTGTGGGGCAGGGGCAGAAACCTCCCATTTTACAGACAGAAAGGGAAGAAAATACTCTTTGGCTCGGCAACATAATAGGCTTTACTTCTGGAAAAAAAAAAAGCCTGATTAAATATTAATAGCCAGTGGTATTAATTAAGGGGAAGAGTCCATCAAGAGAACCCCAATATGTTTACAGTGTCCCCGGGAAACTGGGGAAATTCACAATCAAGTGTGTAAATGTTCTAAAAAAGGGTCTTGAATATTTTATGAATATTTGTCATAAAACAGAAATAATAACCACTGTGCAGAGCTATTAGAATTAATATTTATGCCGCCCGCCATGAAATATTCATGAGGACAGAGAGAGGGGGGCCGTAAGACAAGAATTAATTTACACTGGGCCCGGTTTACCCGCTGGCTTGATGTTTAAAGCCCGCTGACAAGCCTCCCTATGAATCCACCAGTCCCTTCCCTGCAGTCTAGGACGTGGAGGGGGTGGGGACTGGTCCGGGCTGCTGACAGCTCACAGATTGAGTTTCTGACAGCCCTGAAAAAAAATCCTAAGTGGCCCCCCCACCTTTTTTCCCTTCTTCCATTGCCCAAGGCGCTCTGTTCCGAATCCGTTCGTCCCAGCTCCCCTTCCATCTGCTGGAATTAACGAATTAATGAGCGCCGATACACTTTACTGGTGGGGCCCTATGAATGTTTACAGGCGATTAAATTATAATGCAGGGGGCGGCTGTATAATTCATGAACCAATTAAAGGAAGTGTTAGTTGATTTGATGGGATGAGGCCGTACAAAATGCATTTAACTAATGGGGAGCCTCAGGCTGCTGAGGGCCGGTTCCCCTCTCAGATTACGCAGCTAATTGCCCGACTTTGCGGGGCTGTCACAGATAGCCATGCATATTTCATTGTTCTCAAATACTTCAATTGTCTGCGTCAGTGTTGTGGCTGTAATGTGGAGAAGCTAGGCCAAACTTGGGTGTCATTACAGTGTCTGGCCTGGCTCCACCAGAAACCTAGGAACCCAAAGGTCCCCAGCCATTAGGTGATTAAAAGGGCACAGCATGTGATCAGGCACCTTTTGTTTTACTAGGAACACTCATTCCAGATGCTGACTTCATGACCTTGGAGGCCCTTGAGACTTGACCCCCTTTTTTTGCTGGGGAGGTAGGAACTGAATTCCACAGCCCCTGTATTGTTTCTATCATGTGATCCCTCCCCAGTAGTTCAGGCTGCCCACCTGGGGCACCTGCCACTCTAAGTGTCTCCTCTAGACCTGACTTTGTCCAGCATTACAGGGCAGCCACGAGAGGTGCCATTAAATGCAGATCATGACAAACTTGGACTCAAACTTCAATGTCTGCCACCGGATACTTGGAGGGCTCAAGAAAGGAAATAGGCAAAAAGCCACTGTAGCCAGCCCAGGCATTAGAAGATCCAGGCTGAGATCAGCAGGATGCTTGAGGGCGGGGCTGCCTTCAGACTCCACCCACTCTGAGGTTTCCTATTCCCCTCTGATGGTCAGAGTCTCCATCCAGACTGACGGGTCCATCTCCAGAATCCTACAGTTGTTTCCAGGCTTCCACGAAATTCTAACTTTCACACGAGAGAATTACAAATCAATGCATATGTGTCCGTGTGCGTGCACACAGATAGTGAGTCAGAGAGAGAGATGCATGCACACAATTACACATGCTCATGAACAAACTGAAAGCCTCATGATCACCCCCACACCCTTGCTCTCTTGCTCCTATGTGTAGTCAGCTGTCGGGAGGCGTGGACCATGTCAGCACCTCACCCTGTCACAGACTTATCATCAGTGCTGCGTTCTCCTTGATGGAGAAGCAGTATGACGATCGTAAGAAGGCATAGCTTACTCACTCACGGTAGCTGAGCTGGATGGGAGAGGGAGTCAACCCCAGGCTTAGCAATGGGCTGATTTGGAATAAGCTGAATTCTTGGGCTTTTGCTAAGTGTGTTTTGACAGAGCCTGCTGCCTGGGGGACCCTTTCTCCACCTGTCCCCTCCCTGTACCCCATAGCAGGGGTAAACTCTGTTCTCCAATCACAGTCTGCTATCAAAGTAAGCAACTGGTACTACCTACAAGGACAGCCTTGGCAGCCAGCAGGATGTCTGGTGGGTACACAGGGCCCCTTCTGGACGAGGTGGTGCGAACCCAGAGACCATGGGTGAGAAGAACCCAGATGGCAACCACTTCAAGTGCAAAGTAAAGCAGCAAAGTTAACTTGGTTTTCAGTAGTCACTTGGGGTCTCTGCTTAAATGTTGCACCAACTGGTGGTCAAGCTGAGCTGAACATATTCTGGCTTAAAGATTAAACCAAACTGGGGCTGGAGAGATGGCTCAGCGGTTAAGAGCACCGTCTGCTCTTCCAGAGGACCCGGGTTCGATTCCCAGCACCCACATGGCAGCTAACAACTGTCTGTAGTTCCAGTTCCAGGCAAACACCAAGGCAAATAAATAAGTAAATAAATAAAGTTTAAAAAAAAAAAAGATTAAACCAAACTATCATTTACTAGGTACACTGCCTAAGATATTTTGAAGATGCTACCTTATGTCATCCTAGAAGACAAATGGTATTCCTGTTGCATAAATGGGGAAACCGAGGCACGAAGGAGTTCAAGCATCTTGACTCAGAATTTTTTGAGTACATCATGCAAAATGATGTGATCCTGTAGAATATCGTCCTTAGAACAGAACAGCCATTATAGGAGACCATTAGGATATGGTCTGTTGATGTTCCCTTATTGAAGGAGGTGTGAGGAGGGCCATTAGACCTCACCTGAGATGCCAGCCTCCCCTGTTGCTTCTCACTCCAGATATATATGGCCTCAGGAGATGCTAGCAAATACAGTGTGTGCAGGCTGACTGGAGTTGGGGAATTCCACCTAAGTAGCAACAGAGACATCAGCACCCATGCTGGGGTGGACTGATGGAGTCACCTATAGTCCCATAAGCAGTCTCTTGCTTGTACTCTGTAAACAAACCCAATACATTTGTCAGTTAGCCGATCAAAGCTTGAATGGAATCCTGAGTTTGAGGCTAGCCTAGGCTACAGTGTGAGCTCTCAAAACACAAAAACAAAACCTTTAAAATATCAAAAGCTATGTAATAGCATAGTTTATAGTTTGCTTGACAAAGGAGAACAAACCTGGACAGCCGTGCGTGCGCCCAGCGCATCAGAATGGTCGGGGATGGGCCAGGACAGGTAAGAGGACAACCAAGGGGGTCGGCTACTTTATCCTGTCTATTTGCTCAATTTACAATGCCACTGTTTCTACAATTAGGAAAAACATAGCCATAAAACCCTCAGAGAAAGATATTTGTTTGTTGTTATAATGGAGGTGTGAGGAGTGGAAACACCCACTGGACAGATGCCCTGACGCTCCACGCTGCACCTTGAGCCTGACAAATTATTTTGTATTTATTTCTCTTAAAATACTTATTTTTAATGTGTATGAGTATTTTCCCTGCATGGGTGTATGTGCGTCATATGAGTGTCATGCCAATGGAAGCCAGAAGAAGCCAGATCCCTGGAACTGGAGTTACAGATGGTTGTGAGCCGCCACGTAAGTGCTGAGAAGGAAAGTCTCATGTTCTACAAGAGCGGCCAGTGTTCTAAACTGCTGAACCACCTCTCCAGCCCCTAAAGGTAATCTTTAAAAGGGAAAAGCATTCGTTTTAGATGAAAGGAAAAACACAGTGAAGGTGTCACATGTGACTGGGCCAGATTCTGCCCTAGTCACAGAATTTAAATGCTTAGGTTTTGCTTTTGCTGAGGACCTAACCTAATACCTCAAGCATGATGCACTGTGCTTTACCCTCAGAAACAGAACTAAGATATACAGGACTCAAGAGACACCTCTGTCTCCTAGAAAATCCCCTAATACAAACGTAGACAGACAGAAGACAAGGAGACGTGGCTGCTGGACTCTAAAACAGAGGCAGGTGCTCGCTTCGGCAGCACATATACTAAAATTGGAACGATACAAAGAAGATTAGCATGGCCCCTGCGCAAGGATGACACGCAAATTCGTGAAGCGTTCCATATTTT
>PVIH01002871.1:156522-175714 GCA_004025045.1 Sigmodon hispidus
CACTCCACCTAGAGGAACACCTGACTCACTCTTGAGGGAGGGGGGAAAGAACTGGATTTGGCCAGAAGTGGAGACTGATCTAAGCATTACTGGGTCAGTGGGACCATGGGACTGTCTGCTCCCTGCCCAGGGAGGGGATGGGGAGTTGCAGAGGAAAAAATGACCAGATGTGTTGGGAGGGGGAAGAGACCTTGAATAAAGATATACAGGGATGAAAAAAAAAATTCAGAGGGAAAGATGAACACAAAGAAAATATAGGTGTAGCAATCTTATTTGTATGTCTACCCTTGATAAGCCATGCCTATCATTCTTATCCTCTGTATAGTTATTGTTAACTCTTCCACATTTTAAATTCTTTTTACTGTGTTTTTTTTGATAAATACAAAATAAAGAAGGAAGAAAAAAAAAGAGATAAAAAAAGAGATAAAAAAAAATAAAATAAAACAGAGGCAGAATGGGTCCGACTCATGTGCCAGGTGTAAGAGGGCCTGGTGAGAAAGTGAGAACAGCTCAGTACAGATCAATGCCTCAAGGATGGGAAAATCAACTACTGTCATTCATTCATTTATTCAACAAACATCTCCCCATGGAGTCTTCCCAGGCCAGCGTACAAGTGAGCAAGCATGGCGAAGGAGCTGCTTGCTCACCTTGGCTACTTCCATACAGACATCAAACACCATCTTGGAACCTGGGGTGGATCCCATGATTTGGGGACAGGTGGTCCTGGGTTGTGTAAGATGAGCAAGCCATAGAGATCAAGCCAGTAAGCAGTGTTCCTCTATGGCACACATTTAAGTTCCTGCCTCTCGGTTCCTGGCCTGGGTTCCTGCTTTGGTGTTCCTAGGACAGTAAGCTAAATAAACACTTCTCTCTTCCAAGTAAAAAAATAAAAAAATTCAATGTGTTTTTCTAAAATTAAGAAAAAGGAAGATGGGGCTGGAGAGATGGCTCAGAGGTTAAGAGCACTGACTGTCCTTCCAGAGGACCAGGGTTCAATTCCCAGCACTCACATGGCAGCTAACAACTGTCTGTAATTCCAAGATATGACACCCTTACACAGTTATACATGCAGGCAAAACATCAATGCACACAAAATAAAAATAAATAATTTTAAAAAAAAAGAAAAAGGAGGATTAAAATGCACTTTTTCATGGTACCTCCTAGGTGGTCTGCATTGTCAAGATGAAGCTGAGTATCTCCTTCCTAGCCAAGGGCTGTCAGAAACTCATCACCATGGATGATGAACACAAGCTTCATGCTTTCTAGAAGTGCAAATCCACAGAAGCAGCTGCTGATGCTCTGGGTAAAAAGTGGTGGGAATCAGTGGTTGGAATCAGTGGTTGGGTGTTGTCCCAGAGAATAAGGCTTCTTGACCCACAGCAGAGTATGCCTGCTGTAGAAGGGCATCCCTGTTACCTACCAAGGAGAAATGAAGAGAGGAAGTGCATGTCTGTTGGTGGGTGCATTGTGAGTGGCAACCTGAGCGCTCTCAACTTAGTTATTGCTGGGTGGGAGGGCAGGATACTCCAGGACTGGCAGATACTACTGTGTCTCAGCAACCACAGCTTAGGAGAGCTGGCAGAATCAGAAGCTCATTCTCTCTGAAGATGACGATGTCCACTGTTGTCAGAGAGCCTTAGAAAAGAAAAGAGACCCCAAACCAACACACCCAACACTAAGATTCAGCATCTTGTTCCTCCACTATTCTGCAACACAAATGCCAATGTATTAAAGAAACAGCACACTAAGAAAAACAGGGAGATTCCCAAATATGCTAAACTTTTGGCCAAAACAATGAAGGAGGCCAAAGAAAAATACCAGTAACAGATTGCCAAGAGATGTCAACTGCCCTCATTGAGACCTACTTCTAAGTCAGCCAAAAATAAAGTAACAAAGAAATGATCAGACCTTGGAAAAAATAAGATTAAGATGTGTGATGTGTGTGGGGGGGAGTTCAGCGGCAGGGTATTTGTTTAGCAGGCACAAGGCTCTAGGTTCAATCCCCAGCACACCCCACCAAGGTACGTGACAGGTTAGGGAGAAAGGAACAATAGGACTGGATACAAGTTATCTGTAACTGAGGGTTGGGAGGGGGTGGTACACATTTCTTGGTTTGGTAACCTTCCCACAAAGTGCCTGCGGGTCACCAGCCTTCATCCTCAGCACTGACTGTGGAGAGCACACCCCTCAGCTGTGTCTCAGAGTCTTTCCCAGAAAGTGCTGGGTACCACTGCCCCCCACTGGATAACAATGGGAGGCAGGGCTTGCATTAACTAGCCAGCTTTTCCAGGTCACATCCCTGGTACAGGCAGGCCAAATTCAGGCCAGTTAATGTCCAGTGGCAATGGTGACCCCTGAACACTCTCTGGTGAGACAGACATTGTGAAGGCAGGATGCAGATGGCAGAGCCACCCCATTCTATGGGTGGGGCAGTTGGGAGGCGGGGATAAACAGTCTCAGGCCTGGTGGCTGCTGGGCCCCCACTGCAGTGTCTTTGCAAGGGCTTAGCTGCGTTAGCACACCTCTTCTCATTTACTCTTCAAGAAGGTCTGGCCATCACTTACACTTTTTTTTTTTTTTTTTTTTTTTTAAAAAAAAAAAAAAAAAAAAAAAAACTTTATTTATTTGCCTTGGTGTTTGCCTGGAATGGAACTACAGACAGTTGTTAGCTGCCATGTGGGTGCTGGGAATTGAACCCGGGTCCTCTGGAAGAGCAGAGGGTGCTCTTAACCACTGAGCCATCTCTCCAGCCCCCACACTTTTGTTTTTAATTTTGCTTTTAGACACAGTCTCACATAGCCCAGGCTGACCTTGAATTCCTAATCCTCTAGTTTTTATCTCCCTGATGCTAGACTAGGGTTACAGGTGTGTGCCAGGCTTTAGAGATTTACTAAGTTTTAAAATTACGTTTGTGTGTGTGTGTGTGTGTGTGTGTGTGTGTGTGTGTGTGTCCCTTTAATACAGTTCCTCATGTTATGGTGACTCACAACCATAAAATTATTTTGTTGCTACTTCATAACTGTAATTTTGCTACCATTATGAATTGTAATGCAAATATCTGCTATGCAGGATATCCAATTTTCGACCCCCTCAAAGGGGTCTGGACCCACAGGCTGAGACCAGCTGGACTAGGCAGCTTCCAGAGCAGGAGATGAGATCTGCAACCTTCCATGGCACCTATGATCGGAGGCTACTGAGGGGCTCAGATCAACATCAGTTTGGGTGCAGAGCCAGCGCCGGAGGTTGCTTCTGCAGCTGCCAAACCATTCATTAAACAATCATGTTGCTCATTTTAAAACTTACTGTTGGTGGTAACCAAATACTTTGAAACCTTCTCCTGTCTTATGGACCAGTGGCCAGGGGCCCCTCTGCAAAGGATAAGTCAAACCTGAACTACCCTCTCACCCCTAGATGCCAACAACCCTGCTGACATGATTCCAGGTTCTTTCTCAACTGGCTGTGGTGGCTCACAGCCACTATCCTAGAACTCAGGAAGCTGAGGCAGGAGAATCACAAATTCCAGGCCAGCCCTGATGGGCTACACAATGAGATCTCGTTCTTGACACTTCCCAATGACGCCTTTCTGGCCACATGAGGTGGTGGGTGGTCCCCTTTCTCAGAGCTCAGAATGAGTTTTAGCAATTTACCTCTCACCACAGGTACAAAACACTAACCCCACTTTGAAAAAAAGGAGAATGAGCTATCCAAAGTCCTGTGGCCAGTATGTGCAAAACAGGATTTGAACCTGCGCTACACCTAGCCTGCAGGGCTTTCCCCCGACCTACACAGCAACTCCACCCTACCTAAAGGACTGCAAAAGAACAGTGGTTTGGGGGCACATTGGTATACATGTGGCCTGCTGAGCTGAAGCCGCCCCTGGCTGCCCTCTGGGCTCAGGCTTTGCAATGCCTCGTGGACGCTGTTGAATGTTGATGCCTTCTGGCAAGCTACACCTGCCACTATGTAGCACAAGGCACAGGGTAATGCCCACACACAGCAGTGCGACCCTCCATGCATGCGCCTTTCAAATTAACATCCACAGACCCGTAATATGGCTCACTCAAGATCATTACCAACCCCACACAGACAACTATTTGGATTGGTGTCTGGAGAGTTCTGCCTGGCTGATTTTCTCTGTTTCTAACCACTTTAAAACTAACTGCTTCCCCAAGCTACCCCTCCAACCCCCAGATCATTATGATCTGAAGTGTTTATTAGCCTCTCTATCATGATCAAGATTTTATGAGCACTCTATTCAAACTGTGAATTAAATACATAATTCCGGACCCATCATGCTCCAGCTCAGTGCTGTGTTTGTCTCTATTATCCACAGTGGTTGCCGTGGGCACCCGGCAGATGACAACTGAACACGTTTGACCAGGGGCAGCTAAAGTGACTGACATTTCAATCCAGGGCAGCCACAGGGGTTAGGGCCATTAGCAGAAAAGATCTCCACAGTGTGAGATGATAGTGGCGGGGCTGAGAGCCGAGGAAGGACTTTCCTTGGCTCTGCCTCCTCGAACAGAAGACTGTTCATCCACCTGGCATGTTTTGGGAAAGATGGCTACCCTCTTAGAGCTGGGGAAGTGAGATGAGAAGGTCAAAAGACTTCCCATTCTTTTGACAGCAGTACTGGCTCTCTGATGGAGTCATCTGGACTACCCCTGGGGGTCTAAGGGCTAATCCTGTTCTCCACACATTACTGTCTGTGTACACTACTTCACTTGTACCCTCTGCAGATTCACACATTATGCACTATTGAACCCACACTGGAGATGAGGAAACTGAGGCTCCATGGTGAAGTAAGCCAGGGAGATGGGGCTGGTTCTGTACTCGACCGTGACCCTTCCTACCCCTTCTTCTGTCAGGCCACAATCTCTCTTCCCCACAAGCTTCTTGCTCATCCTTGGGGCCAGCAGCTCAACAAGTCTGCCCTGCCATCAGCTCACATGCACTGGCCCAGAGGGCAAGCTGGACTATGTGTCCTGGTTATTCAGAAGAACTCTGCATAGGGCTGCTCTAAAATGCAGCATGTGGTCACTAAACATGTTTACTAAACATGAATTCAGACTCTGCTGTCTGACTCCAGGACTGTTTTCCAAAAGGATCCTGGTCTTGGCATGTTCAAGTAACCCTCCTCCTCCCCTCCCCGACCCCACAGGACAGCAATAGAGACCTGAGTAAAGAGCAGAGCTGGCCAGGTTCAAGGGACCCTAGCCCACCCTAAGTTAGCTCCATCCAATGCCCACCCCCGACAGATGGCTGATGCCCACCTTCTCAATGTGGCAGTGCCCATTTCCCACAAAAGGGCTCTTTTTTTCCACGACTAGCCTTAGTCCTTCCCACTCTGTGGTGCTTGGGGCCTAGCTACTCAGAGTGGAAATAATTGTTACTAGTTAAATATTCTACATATACATTAAAAAGTAACTGCTGGGGCTGGGGCTGGGGCGATGGCTCAGTGGGTAAAGTGTCTGCTGCACAAGCATGAAGAGCTGAGTTCAAATCCCCAGGGAAAGTGGCTTATGTAATAACACCAGTGCTTGGGAGGCAGAGACAGGCAGATCTCTGGAGCATGCTGGCCAGCCAGACTGGCTGAAACGGCCAGCTGCAGATTCAGTGAGATCTCGTCTCCAAAGTTAGGTAAATGGGACTATGGAGATGGCCCAGTGGTTAAGATCACTTGCTGCTGGTGCAGAGGACCTAGGTTTGGTTCCTAGCACCACATAGTGGCTCACAGCTATAACTCCAGTTCTGTCCTCCGTAGGCAGTGCACACAGGCAGACAAAACACCCACTAAAATAACTTTTAAAAATTTACTAAAAATTAAAAAAAATGGGGCTGGAGAGATGGCTCAAGGGTTAGGAGCACTGGCTGTTCTCCCAAAGGACCCAGGTTCAATTCCCAGCACCCACATGGCAGCTCACAACTGTCTGTAACTCCTGTTCCAGAGATCTGGCATCTTCATACCAATGCACATAAATAAAAGCTAAATAAATTAAAAAAAATTAAAGGTGGAAAGCAATAGAGAAAAATACCCAACCTTGACCTCTGGCCTCCATACATGAACCACAGGAAAAGGTGAGTTCACAAATGCATGCGGACACACACACACACACACACACACACACACAGCAACAACGGCTATGGTTATACAGTCATTCTTAAAGAAAACACTTAAGACACACAGGCACATTTAAAATTTATCACTGCTCCTAGGGAACAACTGAGCTTCCCAGAGTTTAAGCTTCATGTTGTCAGACATCTCCACAACCTGAGCCTGGGCATGGGAATTCAACTGAGCTGAATGAACTACTAACATGGAGAAGGCTGCAGACTAGCCAGCCCTGGGCCATCACTCACACTGCTATTGAAATGCTGCAGCCTGGTGTCCCTAAACATACAGACAGCCTTTTGGCTATTGGATAAGCCATTTCCAGAGCACATATTACCTTCCATTGTATGATTCTTTGCCCCCACAGTACATCAGGAGCTTTCTGCAATGGGGGGGTAGAACCTATGGACAACACAATTTGGTAATTCCACTTACAGAGTTTTGATATTCATAGGTAGTTTCTGAACACACAGCCACATATCCAGGACATTGACTGTAGCACCGCTTACAAAGTAAAAAGAAGAAAGCAGTACAAATCCTCTCCGACAGGGACATTCACAGGATGGAGCACAGTGGCTACTAAAAAGAAAGGGGAGCCTGATCTGTGGATGTTCATGTATCCATCAACAGAAAGACAAGTTTATAGATTTGTATTTCTGCAGAAGAATTCTGTAGAACATTCTAGAAATCATTCATAGAGGATGCTTCTGAGGAAGAAAGTACAGGTCTAGGATGAGAGGAAAATAGCATTTCCCAATTTGAAATTTTTCACAGGCTTGATGTGGTGGCATGCTTATAATCCTAGCACTTGGGAAGTGAGGCAGGAGGATCAGAGGTACAAAGTCAGCTGCATCTATGCTGTAAGTTCAAGGCCAGCTTGAGCTAACTGAAGGCCTCGAATCAACAAACAGAATAAAAATCTGTTACATGTTTATGATTTTTAAGACTCTCTCTCTCTCTCTCTCTCTCTCTCTCTCTCTCTCTCTCTCTGTGTGTGTGTGTGTGTGTGTGTGTGTGTGTGTGTGTGTGTGTGGAGGGTACAAGTGAGGATGCCATGGTACATGATTAGAAGAAGTCAGTGGATGAGTTGTGGAAATCAGTTCTCTTCCTTTACCATGTACATCCCAGACACTGAGCACAGGCCATCAGGCTTGGTAGCAAGCAAGCAACTATACCAGTCCGGTCCTGGGAAGGTTTATGATTGTCAACTTAATAGGTTCAGAATCACCATGGAAACTAACCTCAGGATGCATCTTTTTGTGTGCAGAGAGGTTTAATTGAATAGAAAGCCCTCCCCTTATTGTGGTGGCACCATTCCATGGAGTCCTTGAGTGAATAGAAACAAGCCAGTATTCGGCTCTCTGCTTCCTGAGTGTGAGTACAATGTGACCAGATGCCTCAGGCTCCTGCGTAATCTCTTCAAACTCCTTGAGCTAAAATAGCTGTTCCTCCCTGAAGCTGCTTTTTTGGATATTTGGCCACAGCAGCAGGAGGAGTAATGATACCGTTGCGTTTGGCCAGATAGATGTTCTCAGGGGGTTGGATTGGCCTCTTCTCTGAAGCCTGATTTAGGATGCCCTTTCTATTCCAAGATCACAAGCCATTCCCTTTGTGGTCTAAGAACTCTATACTCCTTTTTATTTCCAATATAGGTTTATGAGTGACTTGGGAAGACATTCACTCTGTACAAATACTTGTCTAATTTAGCTTTTTCCCATATGGATACCTGGCTGTTCTGACCTCGTTTATTGGGAAACTCATCTTTTCACACTGGTTTGTGCTTCTCACTTTGTCCACATCAAGGAGTTCTCACAGTGTGAGCTGCTCCTGGGCTCTGTACTCTGTTACACTGCCTAGAGGCTTCTCCTAGTGCTAACATCTACTGTCTCAAATCAGCCTTGGCGTTAGCAGAGAAGCCCTCCCAACTTGCTTTTCTTCTGGAATGCTCCTGACTCTTTGCCTTTCTATATAAACCACAGAGTGAGCTCAAACACTTCTATTACCATCACTGCCATCACTAGGGTTTCACTCTGCACCCTGGCAGGCTAGGAGGAACTCAGAGATTCACCCCATGAATGCAGGGATTAAAGGTGTGCATCATCACATCTGGAATCCTTTAGAGTATTTATTGTTGTGTGTGTATGGTATGGGGGGGCATATATGTGGAGGTCAGGGTACAACTTTATAGAGTCGATTCTCTCCTTCTACCTTTACATGAGTTCTGGAGACTGAATCAAATCAAGTTGCAAGGTACACATACTTGCTGAGCCATCTCACCAGCCCCTCCCCATTTAGATACTATCTTTGCAGTAAGTGGAGAAGTCCATAAGATCCTTGGGTCTCGGGGGCTGGAGAGATGGCTCAGCGGTTAAGAACACCATCTGCTCTTCCAGAGGACCCGGGTTCAATTCCCAGCACCCACATGGCAGCTAACAACTGTCTGTAGTTCCAGTTCCAGGCAAACACTAAGGCAAATAAATAAGTAAATAAAAGTGCTTAAAAAAAAAAAAAGATTCTTGGGTCTCATTATAGAAGGCTGTCCTCCAACTCTGTATAGGATGACCTTGAACTCCTGATTTGATCTACTTCCAGGTGATTAGGAGTAAAGGCATGCATCATCACACTTAACTTCATGTAGCAATGTGCATCAGGCAAGCTTTCTACCAACCGAGCCACAAATTCAGTCCTGCCATAGATTCTTTGGGGTTTTCTTAATTGTAAGCAAACATAAATCTACAGATGGGGCTTCCATATCGTTTACTCTTCTTCTTCTTCTTCTTCTTCTTCTTCTTCTTCTTCTTCTTCTTCTTCTTCTTCTTCTTCACTATTTGCTAATATATCATAAAAATGGCAGAAATGGAAATCATCTCAAACTTGATTTTAGAGCACATGCTTTGAAATTTCTCTGATGAGGTCTGTGTTGGTGTGGTGGTTTGAATGAAAATGCCCCCAGAGGCTCACTGGGAGTGGCATTATTGGAGGTGTGGCCTTGCTGGAGCCTTGACTTGAGCATCTGAGGTTTCAGATGCTCAAGCCAAGGCCAGTGTCTCTCTCTTCCTGCTGCCTGCTGATCTGGATGTAAAACTCAGCTCCCTCTCCAGCACCATGTCTGCCTGCATGCTGCCAGGCTTCCTGCATGATAACAATGGACTAAACCTCTGAACTGTAAGCCAGCACCAGTTAAAAGTTTCCCTTTATAAGAGTTGTGGTGATCCTGGTGCCTTTTCACAGCAATAGAAACCCTAACTAAGACAGTATAGTTTTGGAAAATATTCTATATCAGGTTAAGAAGTTCTTTACATTTATAGCCATGATGTTTTGCATTTAATATTATCAAATGTTTTATTTCCATCTTTTAAATAGCCATGTGGCTTTGCCTTTAACTTATTTTTTAATATTTATTTATTTATTTTCTAAACTAACTTTATTTATTTATTTATTTATTTATTTGTCTTGGTGTTTGCCTGGAACTGGAACTACAGACAGTTGTTAGCTGCCATGTGGGTGCTGGGAATCGAACCCGGGTCCTCTGGAAGAGCAGACGGTGCTCTTAACCGCTGAGCCATCTCTCCAGCCCCCTAATATTTATTTTTATTTTATGTAAATTGGTGTTTTGCCTGCATGTATAACTGTGTAAGGGTGTCAGATCTTGGAATTACAGACAGTTGTCAGCTGCCATGTGGATGCTGGGAATCAAACTCAGGTCCTCTGGAAGAACAGTCAGTGCTCTTAACTACTGAGCCATCTCTCCAGCTGTACCTTTAACTTATTGTTCTGAAAAAATTCTCTCTCTCTCTCCTCCCTCTCATGTAGCCCCACCTGGCCTTGAACCCACGATCCTCCTGCCTCAGCCTCCTGAGAAGGTAATAATAGAAATGTACTGCCCCAACAGATACTACGGTGAGCTCAAATCTAACTTTTCTGATGCTTGCACTGCCCTTGAATGTCTTTAGATGTGATTGGGTGGAGTTGGCTAACATTTTGTTCAGGAGTTGTTGAGACTATTTATGAGCCACATTGAAATCCAGTCCCTTTCATCTTTCCTACCTTATTTTACCCTTGGGTTATACAGTAAGTTTCTATTAATCTTGCTAAATGTATTGTGGTATGTTTCTTCAGTCTCTATCTTCTAGAAAGAGTTTATTCATGGTAAGATGATTGATACTGTAGATGTCTTGGTATATTTCCCTTATAAAAACCATATGGGCTTTGTGTCTGGGGGAGAGGAAATTTGTGTTTGATTTATTTTATTCTATAGTTACAAGTAGTTATAATTAGAGTACATAGGGAGGTTGCTTGTGGTACAAAGCACCATAAAGGCCTAGGTTCAATTCCTACTTTCTTTTTTTTTTTTTTTTTTTTTTTTTTTAAAAAACACTTTTATTTATTTATTTGCCTTGGTGTTTGCCTGGAACTGGAACTACAGACAGTTGTTAGCTGCCATGTGGGTGCTGGGAATCGAACCTGGGTCCTCTGGAAGAGCAGATGGTGCTCTTAACCGCTGAGCCATCTCTCCAGCCCCTCAATTCCTACTTTCAATTTTCTATTTCTTCTTATGTCAATTTTGGTAAGACATTTTTTCTTTAAAAATGTTCTTTTTGCTGGAGAGATGTCTCAGAGGTTAAGAGCACTGACTGTTCCTCTGGAGGTCTTGAGTTCAATTCCCAGCAACCACATGGTGGCTCACAACCATCTAGGATGACACTGGTACTCTCTTCTGTATACTGTATGCATAATAAATAAATAAATTTTAAAAAATGTTCTTTTTGCTTATCTTCACAAATTTGCTAAGTTATCAATAACATTTTTTATCATTTTCATCTGTTGTATAACAATTTTGACTGTATTATAAACTTATTTATTCTTTTAATTTTTTTACTGACCAATCTGGCTAGAAATTAACCAACTGTACTAACTCTGCCAAAGAACCAACCTCCAGCCTCTGAGAGCTATGACTTTTCTGCTCATTCCTGTGCTTTGTTTGTTTCATTTTGTTTTACAGGACAGGTTTGTTTTTCTCTGTGTAATGGTTCTGATTGTCCCGCAACTTGCTTTGCAGACCAGCCTAACCTCAAACTCACAGAGATCCACCTGCCTCCGCCTCCTGAGCAATGGAATTAGAGGTGTGTGCCACCACCTGGCTCAGAGCGATTTTCTGAGGTCTTTGGATTTATTGCTTTTCTACCCCTACAAGTTTAATATCATTAATCATCTTAATTGTTCCTTTCAGGTTTCTTTTTCAATAAATATGTAGCCTTTCAACTAAAGATTTATTTTATTTATATTATTTTTAACTATATGTCCCTGTGTGTGCCTGTATGGGTGGGTTTGTATATACCACATGCATGCAGGTGCCAGAGAAGGCCAGAAGAGAGTGTCAGATTCCTTGGAATTGGAGCTATAGATGGTTGTGAAGCATCTTGTAGGTGCTGAGAGCTGAGTCCAAATCCTCTGCAAGAACAGCAAGTGTTCATAATGCCTGAGCCAGCTCTCCAGCCCTAACCCTTTCAATTTTTTTTAAATATTTATGTATACAGTGTACAGGGAGGGCACCAGATCTCATCATAGATGGCTGTGAGCCATCATGCAGTTGCTGGGAATCGAACTCAGGTCCTCTGGAAGAACAATCAGTGCTCTTAACCTCTGAGCCATCTCTCCAGCCCAACCCTTTCAATTAAAAGAGTGATTAGCTTTTGAGGTGGCACAGCAATTTTATGTTGGTGTATTCTTTCTAAGAAGCCTAAAGCAAATGCAAACAACAGCAGTGGCTACATCAACATTATGGGGGAAAGTCAAAAACAACCGAGCCCTCTGTCAGCAGGGGCATCCGGATACCCTGTGAGCATGTGTGGACAGTGAAGGACTTCCTGGTGCCTAGGGAGTTATGGTTCCAGGTACAGATCATGTTAGAATAGTTTGTAGGTGAAGGAGCAAGATGACCACAAGTACCAGAGACTCAGTTTGTTAAAAGCTACTTACTGTCTCACATCTCACCTGAAAGCCACTGGGTCTTTGCCTGGCCATCTGCTTTGATTGGTTTTCATTACTCATTCACCAAACAGTGACCAGGTCAGAGTCAAGGATAAGGCCAAGGATAAGGCCAGGTGGCAGGTGGTGTGAGGGAAGAAGGACAGTGGAAGGTGGAGATCCATGGTGGCCAGCCACCTGGCAGAAGACATCAAAATCACAGCACAGCAGGGCCCTGCTTGCTGCTCCCTGGACCATGCTTTAGAGCTCCAGCCACCTGTGCCCCCCAAAGTCTTTAGGAATCTTAATAATTATTTATTTAATTTGGGATCTTTGAAGATTACTCACATTCTGAAAATCTCTACAAACATGAGTAGCCAGGCTGACTTGGTGCTGACTCCACAGACCCTGCAGGAAAATGGGCTAAGCAGCAGCCGGACACTCTGGGGAAAGTTCCCTGGGCAGGGACCACAGGTGGCGCTGGATCCCCAGCCTGGCTCACACAGGAGCACAATAAATGAAGGTCAGGCAAACAATGGGCCAGGGAGCAGCAGGAAGCACAGCCAGAAGGGCCCAGCAAGAGCGAACATTTTTCCAGAACAGTTCCTGCAGGTATCCATGAGCTTGCCTCTAAGCCTGGCAGGGGCTGTGCCTAAGAACAAACAGCAAGCCCCCACCACCCTGCTCCTCATTTTCCAAGAAGCCCAGCCTTTGCACTGACTGCTTCTTGCCATTCCAGCCTGTAACCAGATCGCTGTTAATTAATAAAGCTGTCAGCGGACAGTCCTCTCTGGTCATTAGGAGCCTTTCAGAAACACAATCCCGCCGTCATCACCCACCCGACCCTCCACTTATGGTGCAATTAACTTAATGCTATGCAAATGAGAACCTCTTCTCATCATTAGCTTATAGCTAATCGCATAATTGGGCCTTCAATGGGGTAATTAGACACGATCTTCTCCATTAGTCTTACAAGGCTAATTATTGTTGAGGGGAGGGCGGCCTTCCCAGAGCTTCATGCCCAGTGCCACATCTGGCACAAAAGCTAAAACAACCAATGGAGAATCCACCAGGTAAAATGCAATCCAGTCCACCCAAGATTCACAGCCATGAACTCCCATGAGGCTGGGTAGGGAGGCAAACAAGGGCTTGGAAAGGCCTGGTTATCACCAGACCCTGACACTCACCTGTAGAATATGGCATTTAACAGCCAAGGTATAAACAATTCAGACCACTGCCAAGCCCCTAGCTGGGGCAGGTGGCCTTGCCCCAGACCAATAGTAGCAGCACCAGGGAGTGACTGGCTAGTCCCTCTGAGCTGCCATCTCCTCTTCAGTGCCATGAGGAGGGTGAACCAGCTCTTGCCTGGGGCACTTTCTCATTTGAGTCCTGGAATGAGTCAGGGGCTCCCAGTGACAAAGGATGGGGGATGGCAGGGAGGTTGGAAGGTGGCCCTGGCCCTGTTTGTAACCTAGGAACAGGCAAGCAATAGTGACAGTGTCCCATATTGAATCAGGTTATCATCAGATAACTGCCTACCTCAAGCTCTGACCCAGTGTGGGGGGCCCTAGCGAACATGCCAGGAATATACAGTCTACCTTGGCCTGGGGTTGGGTCAAGCACAATAACAGGGTCTGAGATCACAAGTCACCTTACAAATACTGTAGGACTGAGGCCACTAAAGCCAGTGTTCAGTGTCTAGAAACCAGCCCAGATGAGCCAGCAGGGTGAGTCACATTGGGGCCTCCTCTCTGAGGCCAGCAAGACTAAGTTGGAGGAGGCTTCTACATCCAGATGATTCTGAATAGGGTGGAGATAGCTGAGGGCACAGAGCAAAAGCCTTGCAGGAAGCTCCCAATAAGAACTCCAAAGCAGCCCTGATAGGTGCACCAAGGGCCTCTCAGAAAAGAAAGAGCTAAGCTTGGAAACACTCTGAGGGAAAGTAGGAGGATGATGGAGAGGTATCTTCATCTATCTAGAACACTCTGACCAAAATTCCTTCAAGGCTCTCAGCCTTCTACTGCTCCATATGATCATCCAGGGCCACTGTCCAGCCAAGTTATGTTTGGAACCACTGAAGAAATGAACATGGCTGGAGTTCATGTCTAGAAGCCAAGGGTGACTGCACTGAGCATGAGTGAGCCAAGAGTCCCAATTGCTCCAGCCCAGCTCCCAGCTCCAGCCTTGCACAGATCCATCCTGGGTGCTGAACTGTGCCCCCTGAGATTAATATGACCAAGCCATGGCCCCAGGACCTCAGAGGGGCACTGCATTTAGAGATAGGGCTTATGGTAGTAATTAAGATACATGAGGCAATCCAAGGGCTAAGTCCAACCTGCTCTGAGTGTTCCTATGAGGAGGGAACCTAGACGTGCAGACACCTGGGCCACACACACACACACACACACACACACACACACAGATGATCATGTGAGAAGATAGGCAGAAGGCAGAGTCTAAGGCCAAGGAGAAAGGACTTGGGAGGAGCCATGTCTGCTGTGTTAGTCAAACTGGCCAGGAACTTGAAGCAATCCTGTTGTCTCTGAACCCATATGTTGAGGTTACAGGCATGAGATATCACAACCTGACTGGAGCTAAAACACAGGGGCTTGGAATGTAGGTCAAGGGTAGAGACTTGCCTAGCATATATAAGGCTCCAGGTTCAAGTCCAAGCACCCACAGACACAACAAAACATAAAGAACATGAGTCTTACCCTACCCTATGTGAGGCCTGCAAGTCTCTGTTCAGTATCACAAAGGCCTTCCCTGGCCACCTTCAATCCACCACGTTCCCTTCCTCTTCTCTCTAATCATCCGCCTTCCCACCTCCCTTGTTCTCCACAGAACCTGGCATGTCATGAGCATGCTGGCCATCGATAGCTTCCTCACTCCAGCCAGAACGTAAGACACATGATGGCAAAGCATGCTAGGTTTTGTTTCCTTTGCTGTCCTGAGAACTCAAACAGGGTTTGCCAGCAAACATTCCATAAACGTTACACCAAGAACAATTCATGTAGTTCTGAGCCTACGTGGAGCGAGAAGAGACCTCGGGACAGGCTTCCTATTGGAGGCGCTGTTTGAGCTAGGCCTTTAGGAAAGAGGATTTGTGTGAAAACCCACAGGGCTCGGAAAGTGGGCAGGTGAGCCGAGGCATGAAGACAGAACAAGAAGGGGTGGGGGCTGGGAAGGAGGAGGTTTGAGCTCTCTTGCCCGGCATATCTTTGCCATGTGCCCCGTCCCTGTTTCTAGTGTGAGGACATGGATTCATCCTTACAAAGCTTTGTTTCAGAGTAGTGTTTGGTACCTGAGGGCGGGGCCCGGGTCTGGGAGTGCGCCTGACAACCAATAGATTCAAAAGTTAAATTCGCACCAGAGGGCTCAGCTAATAGCTACTGTACTAATAGCGCTTTTGCCCAATCCTGGAATGCCAAGATGCGCAGCACCTCGCTTACGTGGGTTTTTCTTTAGAACTCCCCTCCCCTTGGGACTGGGGGCGTGGTCAGTAGCTTTCCATTGCACTGGACCGATGGTTATCAACCCGGATTCGTTTGGAACCTATATATAACAATAAAACCCTCATGCATGTTGCAGCGAGTCCAACTCTGTAGTGGTTTTTGAGACTTTCTAGACACAGATACAACATTAGAATACATTCCCCAAAGGCAGAGACCTAAGAGGGATGCAGAGGTGCCACACTGTAGCCCGGGGTGGGTGGCTCTGACTCACCTGTCCAGGCAGGGGCATCTGGAATCTCAGCAAGAGACAGCAATGCCTGGAGTTTCACAGTCTCATAAAAAAGTAAAGCTGTGCTTCTGTTTGTGGAAGACTTTCCTTAAAAGTTTTTGATATGAAATGATTTAGCTGATATTTAGGAAGGATGGCCTCACGTAGCCCACCATGTGCTGCCTCGCCTCGCAGGGGTCTTGGCTCTCCCGACAGAGACTGGGTTCAGCAGTTCAGCACTTTATTTAATACCTCTGAGGAAGCTGGAAATTGAAGTCCACACTGACAGTTCCTGAGTCTCCTTCGAGTGAAGAAAAGCAAACACCATTTCCACACGTCGGCTGATATTGCCAGCTGCTTGCCTGTCTCCAGGAAATGAATTTATCTTAACGGTTGAGCATCATGTCTGTCTCAAATGGGGGCATCTCCATCATGGCGCCACTCAAATGCCAACTACCCTGGGCTCTATTCTGTTAAAGGTCACCTGTCACTCTCCACCTGAGGCAGGAGATTGCTGTGATCTGATTTCTGCCTTGCAGAAGAAGTCATGTTTATCTTCTCAGATGTCTTACTCACTGCTAGCTTGGGCCAACCTGGTTCTGGCTGGATGTAATGCATTGGGTCTCTAATGAGAGCCTGGAATCCACAAGGGGAAGGAATTGAGATGGCTTTGCCAGAAAAGATAGTGGGTCTTGAAGGGCCCAGAGAGAGTGAACTTGGGCAGAGGGGCAATTCCTGGCCATGAAGCTTAGCAGGCACTGATACAGAAAATTCAGAAGGTCAGTTCTTCTCTCCAAATGGGATGTGGACTTGGAATATTGTACCAGCTATTCTCCTTGCCATGACCAAACACCTGACAGGAAGCAATTTAAGGGAGGAAGTGTTTATTTTGGCTCCCAGTCTGAAGATACAGTCCATCCTGGTGGGGAAGACATGGAGGCAGGGTCATGATGCAGCTGGTCACGATGCAGCCACAATCAGGAAATGGAGAGTGATGAGCACAAGTGCTCAGTTTGCTTCCCAGGGGATGAGGCTGTTGGCTTTCAGCTGGCTCCTCCCACCCTCCTACAGACTTTCTGGAGAAGCTGTCTGTCATTCTGAATCTAGTTAAGATAATGATTTACCATGAAAGCATTCAAAGAGCATCCAACAAAAGAGAACTTTCCTAGGTCCTTCAGGGGCACAGGCAAGTGGGGTCAGTACAACAGACAGGTATGATACCTTTGGACAACACCTAGGGAAAGTTGGTCGACAATAACAACACTTGACTGTAGGGCACACCTCTGGACTTTGTACCGGTTGTTTTTTGCTTTCCAGGAATCAAACTCAGGTCATCAGGGTTGACCGCAACCGCTTTCACACACTGAGCCATCTCACTGGGCCAGCTCTTTGCTCACAAAACCACGTTTAAGAAAACATTACTTAACTATCTCTTAGGCCGGTCTTAGTCTGCAGGGACCCTTCCTTAAGGGTCCAGCCTTCTCTCCTAGGCTCATCTGCTATTTATCACCCTGAAGTACCATGCCGCACCCTTCCCAAGTCCAGATTCTCTCCAGGGCCCAGAGAGCTACGGCTATGGCCATCTTAATCTCTCTTACTCTGAGATTCACATATTTTAACACTGCAAAATCATCATGGCTGCAGGCAGAGACCAAAGGTAGCAGATATTCTGCTGTCATTGCTTCCAAAGTAATTGCTCTTGTGCTCTTGGAGACAGATAACAAATCCAGTAACAGACTATCATCAAGTAAGTGTTAACCCAGGAAAAAGGTAGCGCGACCTCCTCCATTTGCTCAGAGTTCTTGCCCCCAGACTCTTTCTTACGCAAACACTGGAAATAAACGGTAAAATGTCAACAGTCTCTTGGCAGGAAAATAATGAGAATATTCGCACTGTCCACTCCATTTCTTATTTACTCAAAGATTAAAATGCTACAATTCCAAGGCTGTGGGCTGATGGCCCTTCACTGCCATAACTGGTGACTACCTTGAGTTTGACGCCCAGGGTGGGTATACCTCGGTTCTCAGACCCAGATTCATCTCCCCGAGCAGCCTGCGCTGTGACCTCAGAGCTCAGGCACACAGGCATCTTGTTCCAGGCCCCACCCCCACCCCTGGAACTAAGTGGCTTATGAATGGGGCACTTAGTTTTGCTACAGTGAAGCCTGCCACCTGCTGAGAGCCACTGTCAGTCAGCCACAGGGTACAGTAGATATGACAAGCAGCCTTGTAGCTGGGCCAGTGAAGATGGTGTGAGCTGGGGAAAACAGACAGGACCCACATGGCATGGCAGAGAGATACAGAAGGGATCTGCAAGATCCCTTGTCCTGCAAGATGCAAAGGTAGGGTTCCTGAGGAAGCTTTAATTTCACAAAGTCAAGGATCCAATGCCAACACAGGCTGTCACATCCAGGGTGGTATATCATACTACAAAAGGGCCCCCCCCACCCCTTGGTTTTTGGTTTGTCAAGACAAGGCTTCTTTGTCTTGAAACCTTGAGTAGTCCTTACTGTCTTAGAACTCAGTTTGTAGACCAGGCTGGCCTCAAACTCAAAGATCTGCCTGCCTCTGCAATCTAGAATCCCTCTGCTGGGATTAAAGGCATGCACCATCATGCCGGGCTCTCAAAGGCTTGTCTTTAATCCCAACTTGAAGCTGGGGCTAAATATTTTGGTTTCTCTGGTGCTAGGGAAATTCCCAGGAATTCTCAAGAATGACCCCAGCTAAGACTCCAAGCAATAGTGGAGAGGGTACCTGCCCTGGCCTTCCCCTTATGGAGGGTACTTTCCTCAGCCTCGATACCGATACCGGGGGAGAGGCTTGGTCTAGCCTCTGTGTGATATGGCAGACTTTGTTGACTCCCTGTGGGAGGCCTTACCCTCTCTGAGGAGTGGATGGGGGAGGGAGGAAGGTGGAAGGTCAGTGGGAAAAGGGAGGGAAAGGAAGCTGTGGTTGGTCTGTAAAATGAAAACAAAACTTTTAAATACATAATAAAAAATATTTTGGTTCTTGGGGCTGAAGAGAGAGGTCAGTGGTTAGGAGCATATATTGCTCTTCCAGAGGACCTGAGTCAGGTGGCTGAGCTATCTATAGCTCCACCTCCAGGGGATCCAAGACCTTTAGCCTCCACAGGCACTCACAAACAGGGCACATATTCATCCTACAGACACACACACACACACACACACACATACACATACACACACACACACACACACACACACACACACACACACACACACACACACACACACACACACACACACACACACACACACACACACACACACACACACACACACACACACACACACACACACACACACACACACACACACACACACACACACACACACACACACACACACACACACACACACACACACACACA
>PVIH01002872.1:0-60674 GCA_004025045.1 Sigmodon hispidus
TTTTTTTTTTTTTTTTTTTTTTTTTTTTTTTTTTTTTTTTTTTTTTTTTTTTTTTTTTTTTTTTAAACTTTATTTATTTATTTGCCTTGGTGTTTTGCCTGGAACTGGAACTACAGACAGTTGTTAGCTGCCATGTGGGTGCTGGGAATCGAACCTGGGTCCTCTGGAAGAGCAGGTGGTGCCCTTAACCGCTGAGCCATCTCTCCAGCCCCCAGGGGGCACAATTTATCAATGAAAGATAGAAACATATTCCCCAGCCAAAGCAATTCAGGTTCTAAAAGTATATTCAAAGCAGGCTGGGTTTTTTTTTTTTTTTTTTAAATCTGGTGACTAGAGTTTCTTTTAGAATCCTGCACACCCTACGAACAAGTAACTGTGTTTTACTCTATTGATGCTATTGGGCTTTTGGCACTGCCTTGATACGCAACTAACTTTTAAGGCCAGGTTCCAAGATACCTGCTGTTGTGTTACCACCACCATACTGTGGAGAAGCCAGATTACAGCTGTCCCAGCTGGCAGCCAGCATAGCATCCTTTGCTAGACCTGAGTCAATAAGGCTTCAGACCCTTGAGATCCCAGCTGGTGGGCAGCCCACTAGGATCCTGGGATACAGCTCCATCCCTCCCCAGCTGTCAGCGCCCCCTGCAGCTGTCACTGAAATTGCATAGCTGTAGCCAAAATTAGTGTGGCCATCAACTGAGGTTGCCAGTATTTGAGGTTCTTGGTACAATGGTTTAATTAATGGGACAGAAATGAAGACATTCAGCACCAGGTTGTATAAAATAACCTAGCTGGATGCTTATATTGGGTAGCATTGGACACTGATAGTGGTTTCCAAAATGGGCTACAAAGAGAACCAAAATGGAGAGATGGTTCAATGGTTAATAACACTGGCTGCTCATGCAGAAAACCCAGGCTCAATTTTCAGCACTGATAAGGCAGCTCACAAACACCCATAACTCAGTTCTAAAGGATCCAACATCCTCTTCTGGCTTCCTCAGGCAGTGCACACATGCAGTACATAGAAACCCATGCACTTATACATGTAAATTAATAAGATTATTTTTTAAAAACTAGAACATTTTAAATTATCAAATGTTAATTGTGTTTGGTAATGTGTAACACGAAGATCTTTTCATATAAGTACATATTTACATTGAGCATGTCCCCTTCCATACTTACTTCTGCTCCCATAAATCTCTTGGAATTCCATTAGTCCTTTTAAATTCCCTACATATCTCATGTTATTTATACTAATATGAATTTTTGTATATCTATAGAATATAAAAACCACAAACTTCCTCCTTTTTATTTCTTTTGATTTTGCATTGAATTTTTAAGTTTCTCATTTTTCCTTCAAAAAGCCTGAACTTAAATATAAATGACTTTTAAACTGGTCATCAAAGAATTACGATACAGAAACTTTTACCAAAGTCTTGACTTTAGTGAATAGTTTTACCTCAGGCTAAAGCATATTGTGAGTAGTAGAGTGGGAAACCCTGCAAACCAGAACCCAGACTGCCATTGTCTGGAGAGATCAAAAGGGAATAAACACTGTGTATTCTGTCTATGAAAGCCCAAAGGGAATAACCACTAGAATGGACCTATCTAAGAAAGACCCTTTATTTACTGTCATGCTCCTGGCTATTTCTAAGTGAGTACTCTGCATGCCCTTGTGAGAGTGTGGGTCACACATAGTGATCTTTAAAATTAAATTTATTTTACATCCCTACCTCAGTTTCCCTTTCCTTCTCTCCTCCCATTCCTCTCTCACCTTCACTCTTCCTTGTTTTTCTTTAGAATGTGGTAGGTCTCTCATGGATATTAATAAAACATGGCATACACATCTAGTTATAATAAGACTAAGCACCTCCCCTTGTATTAAGGCTGGGTAAGGCGACCCACTATGAGGAATAGATTCCCAGGAGCCAGCCAAAGCATGAAGGACAGACCCTGCTCCCAGTGTTAGGCATCCCACAAGAAGATCAAGCTGCATAATCATAACATATATGCAGAAGACCCAGGTCAGTCCTATGTAGGTTCCCTGGTTGTTGGTTCCTATAAGCCTAGGTTAGTTGATTCTGTGGATTTTCTTGTGATGTCATTGACCCCTCTGTCTGGTTTAATCCTTCCTCCCTCTCTTCAGCAGAATTACCCGAGCTTGGCCTAATGTTTGGCTGTGGATCTCTTCATTTGTTTTCATCAGTTACTGGATTGGGCTAGATCCAATATGTGAGTATAGCAGAATATAGTTAGGCATCATTACATAAAAAAACCAAAAAATTCATGATTTTTTTTTTCTCCAATTATGTTTGGTTCTATCATAGGTCTCTGAGCCATCCAGCCTCTGGGTCCTGGCACTCCAGGCAGTGTAAGGGGTGTGCTCACTCTTGAGGCATGGGTCTCAGGTTGAACCAGCCATTGGTTGGCCACTCCCACAATTTCTGTGTTACCCTTACCTTAGCACATCCCATAGGTAGGGCAGACTGTAGGTTGAAGTTTATATGGCTGGCTTGGTTTCCCAGTTTCTCCACTGAAAGTTATGCCTGGTCACAGGAGATATCCAGTTCAGGCTACATATCCACTACTGCTAAGAGTCTTAGCTGGGTCATCTTTATAGACTCCTTGCACCAGGTTTCTACTGGACCCTGAGATTCACCTCTATACCCCCCATTATCTTTTTCAGTTCTCTCTCCTTTCTGTTGTATTCAGGTGGGGGACCTGAATACTCATGTTCCCATACTCACCTGCTTTTGGACCACTCACACAATACCTTTTATTTTCCCCTCCCAGGGAAATCCATGCATCCCACATGGAACCCTCTTTGTTATCTAGCTTCTCTGGGTCTGTGGATTGTAGTTATTCTTTATTTTATAGCTAATATCCACTTATGAGTGAGGCTATACCATGTTTGTCTTTATGGGTTTGGGTTACCTTACTTGGAATGATTCTTTTTCTAGTTCATCTATTTACCTGCAAATTGGATGATATCATTGATTTTAACAGCTGAGAAACACTCCATTGTGTAAATGTACCATATTTCACAGCAGAATTCTACCAGAATTTCTGAGAACTAATACTAATACTCCTCAAATTGTCCTACACAATAGAAACAGAAGAACATTGCCAAACTCTTTTTATGAGGCTAGAGTCACCCTGATCCCCAAACCTCAATAAGATGCCACAAAGAAAGAGAATTAGAGACCAATATCCCTCATACACATGGATGCAAAAATACTAAAATTAATTTTATTTGTCAATATTTGATTTTTATTATTAATTTATGTGTGTGTGTGTGTGTGTGTGTGTGTGTGTGTGTGTGTGTGTATTTCTGCATGTGAGCTCATTGCCCACAGTGGCAAGAAAAAAGTGTGTATCTATTGGGGCTAAAGTTGCAGGTGGTTGTGATCTATCTGACTTGGGTGCTGGGAACCATATACCAATTGTGTGAAATATGTGACTTTATCATCTAAACCATCTTTCTGTTCCTTAGAAATGAATTTCTTAATGACAAACTAGTATTTGTGAAGGCATAGATTTACTGTTACAAAACTTTATCTTAGGGGAAGATCATTTTTCTAGAAGATCTAGTGCCTGAGGGCAGGGCCCACGTCTAAGAAGAATCTAGGAAAAATCTTAGGAACATCCCTGACAGCCAATAGATTCAAAACTTGGGTTCCTGCTGAAAGTTTAACCAATGGTTTCAAAGAGTTACTCTATTTCATACCCCTTTACTCAACCCTGAAATGCTAAGACATGTAGCTCCCCACTTATGATTTTTTTTTTTTAAAAAAAAACCCTCTCACCCCTGAACTCAGGACCAAATTTCCTCTGCTGCATCGGAACATAGGATTTTGACCCAGATTAGAAGCTGTCCAAAAGAATAAACTGACCCTCATGTGTTTGCATCAGAATCCAGTTCCTGGATGATCTTTGGTGGGTCTCTCAACATGGGTACAACAATATTATGAAATTATGCAACTTTTGGTATTATTTATTTCATTAATTTTCTGAATTACAAAGACTAGTAAATATTACAAATTACAAACCCAAGTATTTTGTTTACTTGCTTGATTATTTATTTATTTATTTAATTTTGTTTTTTAGACAAAGTCTCTCTACTTAGTGTTGGCTGTCTGAAATGCTCTTTGTAGAGCAACCTGGCCTTGAAATCAAAGTGATCCACTTGCCTCTCTGCCTCCTGAGTGATGAGATTATAGGCATGTACCACCAGGATTGGCCCAATACCTTAATGGTATGCTCACTGTTTAAAAAAAACAACAACACAGAATTTATTTTTTATTTAAGAGAAAAATATTTCAAACTGTGAGGCTTATTATAAAATGTTTTCTATAATCACATCTAAAAGTTTTTGTAATTAATACAAATTTTCATCAATTCTGCACTTCGTGTCTTATTCACATTTTAATATTTCTGAAATGGTGTATCTAGCAATTATTTTTCTATAATTATCAGGTCAATATGTTATAATCAGATGTATTTTAAACATGAGAAAATCTGTTAATTTCTTTGAAAAACTGTCAGTGTGGGGTTTGTGAGATGAGATTCAACTGGTAACACTTGTTATGCAAGCCTGTGGACTGAGTTTGATTCCCAGGATTTACTTAAAGATTGAGGGAGAGAATCAACTTTACAAAGTTGTCTTTTGATGTGTCTTGGCATGTGTGCACACATGCACATATGATACAAAATGAAAGTAGTCATTTCTTTTCTTGAGTTTATTTTTTCTTTTTAACTTTTCCTTTGTTCTTTTCTTTTGTTGTTTTTTTCACAGAATAGGGATTAAAAAACCACAAATAAATGTAAGCTAAATGTTTATTTCAAATTTTAGACCATTGCTTTGAAGGAAATTGAGGATGCTAAGTACTTTGCTGACATTTTTTATACCTATACAATAACACAAAGTTTATTAAAGCATTGCATTTCTTTTTCCCATAGAAATAGTTTTAATAAAACCAGGATTTTATTAGGTTCAAATATTTTTTTCAGAATAAATGGTTCTCAAAATAATTAAAAGTGGTCTCAACTCACTTTCTGTATTTTGTTACTTAAAATTTTTTTACATTATCTAAGAACTGCAAGTAACATTTGAATCATGTTGCTATTATACCTTGAACAAAAACTCAGTGATAATCAGCATTTATTCTATTAAAATTCTTTAGAAGAAAACAGATTCAAAGTCTCTGACTAGCCAGAGTATGTCTTCACTGAAAATAAAAATGATGGCCCATTTTCTTTGGGAAAACGGAAGTGTGGGTGTGACGTGTGTTCTACTGTTCATTAAAGGATATGGAAAGTTCAAATAAATTACTTTAAAAATCAATTTATTAAAAAAATCTAAAACATTCCAATGGTGACTCATTTGCATGAGTAGTAGAATTTAAACCCTTAGACCTAAATCTAAATCTAAACATATATATATATTTTAATCTAATTTCCAATACTATCCCTGTAATATCTAACAGCAAAATTGTCTATATATTTTGAGCATGTTTTTAATCTTCTTTGGGATATTTAGTGGCCCTTCTATCCTTGTTGGAGCAGTACTAACACAGCTGTCCATGCTGTCAGGTTCTTTCTGACAGCAGATAATATTTCTGCCTTGGTCTAACTTTACCTCTTGTTCTCTCTCTTCCTATCCTGACTCCTCAATTGGAAGTCTAGTTATTTACTAAGTGACTTAAAGAGCTAAGCTAAAAAGAATTTAATTTATGAATTAAAGTCAGCCAGTAATAGTGGGAAGTTTACTGCATTTTGTTTTTAATCTAATGACAAATTAATATCTGATCAGAAGACATTTACTACATGTTAATATCTTTGAATTTATTGTTGCATTTTGTTGTAGGCACAAATGATACAGGTCTGGTGGAAAACCCTCATTAAAACATAAAGCAAATGGGAATATTAACCATTTGTTTTTGTTTCTGTGGTACTGAGTTGGAACCAGGGCCTTGCACATAGTAAACAAACATTCTCCCACTGAGTCCAAACCCCCAAATTAGCCCTCTAAACATATAGTAGAAATTTAAAATACACAGAGTATAAATACGTATTTTCCGAAGTCTGGTGTCTGTCTTCCTCCTAGACTCATATCTTCATAGATGTTCTCTGTGCTGTCAAAGACTCCCCTTTGCTTACAGGGTCGTCGCACATACATTCACTCTTTCTGAAATATCTTGATGAACTTCTGATAATCATTTGAGAGGAGGGCAAACACCATTTCTGCAAAAAGTCCTTATTAAATATTTTCTGCTGTATTATACAATACTTCTACTTGCCCAGACAAGATGCTATGTAATTATCATATTATAAAATATTCATTATTTCAGTTTTTACTTTTTTTGTCTACCAGAATGTAGGTTTTGTAAGGTGACCAAGTCTGTCTTTATCTCTATTGTTGCACAAATGTCTGACTTAAACTAAATACTCATGAGTTTTGCTATCTCGGCACTTGACTGATAGGACTGTAAGTGTTCATCACCACGTGTTGCCTCAATACTTAAAAAGTCCTCCAGAGTGTGTTAAAAAAAAATCAGATTTAAAAAATTTTAATTAAAGGTCTGAACTTCTAATACATTATATACTTCTTGTCCTCTGCTTTTCTATTAGCTAAATTTAATAGTTGTTGAGAACAGAGAAAGGTAGAGTGAAAGGGGATCAAGTAATAATAGATAAAAATTCATTCAAAGAAATTGTAAAAGCTAATTTAAAAAAGGAACTGTGTGGAGAGATGGCTGAGAGTAACTCAGGATCTTAAACCCAGACAAGTCACATCCAAAACTGAACTCATTATATTCTAGCCCTTCTCTTACCCACATGCTTTTATATACTTCACACTTTGCTTGATGGGCAATTTATTTTTTTAATATGTTTTTAACTGAAATAGAATTACATCACTTTCCTACCTCTATTTCCTCTCTACAGTCCCTCCCCCTGCAGTCCTTCCTATGTCTTATTCCTATCCTTTAGTTGATAGCCTTTTTATTTGTTACTATTTTTATATACATGTATATATGTGTGTACATACATATATGTGTATATATATATCCTGCTAAGTCTATTTTTTATTTGCATATAATGGTTTCAGGGCAGATCACTTTATACTGAATAATCAACGAAGGGTTTCATCTCTGGAAAAGGATAATCCTCTCTCATCAGCCAAACGCTGTGTGCAGCTTTTTGTCTAGGGGTGGGACCCTCAGAAGTTCCCCTTTCATGTTAACGTGTTCATTGATATTGCCATTATTTTACATTTGTTTATTCAGCCTTTTCCAGGAGACTTTCACAGCCGACTTCTTGGTATTCTGGCTCTTAGAATCTTTTCCTTACCTTTTCTGTGATATTTCCTGAGCCAGTAATGCAGGAGCTGCAATATAGATAGATGTATCCACTGGGCTGAGCTCCTCATGGTCTGCTGATCTCTGCAATGTGTTCAGTTTTGTTTTTCTGTGATGCTCTATATTTGCTGTTCAGATCTGTTTCTTTGATGTGGGGTAGTAGCCACCCTTACCTATGGATAAAAGGATAAGGTTTAGAATGTAGTAAGAAATAATTCTGATCTAGCAAAGTGGTGGTAGTACATGATTTTCTAAAATTCATGACTTCACTTTCTCTGGGAAGCTAGTTAGCTTTTCAGTACCAGTCATGATTTCCCTCCTGTTGAGTGAGCTTTAAGTCTAATTAGATGACTCTCACTTACCACCAACTTGTGAGTTCCACTTATTGCTTCTTTGTGGATATCTTGCCATTCTGGTTATTGTCATAGTTCACAGGTGTTGCAGCTGGGTAGAACAGTTAGAATGAGTCTCATCCCTGGTAACTTGTATATTCACCTAAAGTTATATAATACATTTAAGTGTAGGTGAGTACATATATATGTATATATGTATAACTTAAAGGAAATTAAGCCAGTTGGGTTGACAATGGTCCCTACAAGGCATTATACATTAATGTTTCCTCCCATACCAGGAATGAGAAACCTCCTTTTGAAAGGTTGGAAAACATGATAGATAAACTCCAAACAAAATAGACTATCAGCGTATCCCTTGGCTCTCAGGGTCTGAGGATAGGCTCATATTGCTGAAGACACTGCACATCTGCCAGAGGATTTCAAATGATTGAAGCTTGATCTGACTGGTGACCATTTCATTTTCAAGCCACAGGTCTAGGAGTCTGGGTGAAAGAAATATTCAAGTAGGATTTATTTCCAGCTGAGTATAAACCGTTTCCTTCACCCCATATTTGATCTTTGTTCATTTTACATCTTGCTAGTTACTGAATAATTATTGCAGCTTCACTTGCCCCCACCTTGCTCTGGATGCTTTCTCTGATTCATTCTTTTCCTGAAAGCTTTGTGAAGGTATAGCTATCATACGACAAATATTGGGTACTTAAAAGTATACATATTGACATGTTCTGATGAATAAATTACTATGTTAAAACCATAACCTCAGTCAAGGAGGTGGACAAATCTAGCAGCCATGACGTATTCATCCCCACCTGCCTGTTACCTTTCTCTATGCTTGGTTACCCACCTCTCCCAAGTTCCTAGTAAGTACCGAGCCTTGGCTTATTGCTGCTAACAATCAGCATTTTCTAGGAATTTATGTAAGTGAGATCATATAGTACAATTTTTTTTTTCTTGAGGGGAGGCATCTAGCTTTCTTCAGTTAGTATAAGTATTTTGAGATTTTCTCGTGTTGCCTCATGTATCACTTGTTGATTTGTTTTTAATTTATGTGTATGTTATGTATGTATATGTTTGTGTCTGAGTGAGTTTTGAGGACACTACCCATGTGCAGGAGTCTTGGAGGCCAGAAGAAAGCAGTGACCACTGGCTTACATTTGAGTGCTGAGAACAAAACTTGGGTCCTCCAAAAGTGTGTGTGTGTGTTATTAATAGATGATTCATTTCTCCAACCCCATCAATTGTTTTTTTTTAAATTACTGAGCAGCATTATTATTATATTTATGAAAATAAGTACAATATACTCTTATTATGGCTTCCCTACCCCAATTCCTCCCATATCTTCCCCACTTCCTCACTCACCCAAATCCACACCCTTTTTGCTTGCTCTCATTAAAAGACCACCAGGAATGTTATTAAGATTTTCTCTGATAGTCTCATCTTAAGCAGCAGATTTGTCCCCCTAATTTGTTTAAATGTTACCTATGCTCTTTTGAAAGGAAGCATTGTAACTGTGTCCTTGCCATTCAGTGGCTTCCAATTATGATGGATGAAGTTCTTTGCAAGCTTACTTTTGCCATTAGCTTTCCCAGTGCCCTCCTCCTGCTGGGAGCTGAGGACTGACTGACTCAGGGTGATGTAGCTGCTGAGTGAGTGCTCTACCGTTGAGCTAAACCTTCCATTTTCCAATGTTGTTTTTGTTTGTTTATTTGTTTGTTGTTTTGTTTTTTATTTTTAATTTTTCATGTGTGGTAGTATTTGCTTGCATGTATGTCTATGTACCACATGTATCCTTGATGACCACAAAGGCCGGAAGAAGCAATGGTTGGATCTTGATAATTGGAGTTACAAACGATTGTGATCTGCCATTTGGGTTCTGAGGATTGAACGTGGGCCTTCTAAAAGTGCAGCAGTGCTCATGTCTCTGAGCCAACTCTCCAGACCCACAAGGTTTTTGTTGTTTGTGAATTTTGATTTTAAAAGATTTCTTTGCCCAATTTCGCAGCTGTTCTGAATTATTTGCTTTACCCGCGAATTTTCCATTCTTAGTATTTTTGTATGCCATTTCTTCCCCACTAATCTTTCAGGATTAAGAGTCACCATGTCTTAAGCTTTCCTTGACCTTTCTTGCTCTGAAGGACCCTTCCTTTTTTTGTATTAGCACTAACCTTGTATCTTCTTCTATATCACACAGTCATGATTCTCAGATTGTACTTCTCCCTGTTCCTCAGCCCATGAACAGAAAGGAGACTTCTAATTTCTTTGTCTCCTTACTGGAAGTTTCTGTGTAGAGCAGACTGGACTTCTTCCCATTCTAGAGTCTACTGACCTCTTTCAGTCTCTATCAATTATAGTTTTTTTTTAAACTGTATAAATGGAATCATGCTCTATGTAATCTATCACTAAGGTACATCCATTTTGTAGCATATATCAGCATTTTTATGGAAAACTAGCTAATAGCATATGTTTGAGTTTTTTTTCTGAGCTCTATTCTACTGTGGTCTGTGTGTCTATTTTATGCCAGTGATATCCTGTTTTAATTATTATAGCTTTGAAGAATTTGAATCCTGGAAACCTGATACTTTCATCTGTTTTTCTCATCAAGATTGCTTTGGCTAACCAGGATCTTTTGCGGCTCTATGTGAAGGTAGGTATTGGTCTTTTTAAACATATCTGTTAATATATTATTGAATTCGATAAGAGCTGTGTTTTCTTTAAATGGTTTTGGCATTTAAACTATGCTGCTTCTTCCCACTATTTACTAGCCTGGAGTATCTTTCTATTCAGTTGTGCCTTTCATCAATGTTTTATAATTTTCAGTGTGTAAAAGTTTCACCTCCCTGATTTAATTTATTCTTAAGAATTTTATTAGTTTCGAGTATATTACAACTAGTACTGTTTTCCTTTTTTGTTTGATCATTTTTGTTAGATAGAAATTCAAGTGATTTTTGAGTATTGGTATTGTGGAGTACTAGCTGAAAATGTGTTGCATTTGTTTATGCTGTGGAATATTTGTTTAATGATGCAAAGATGTGTTACATTCCTTTATGTTTAACTCTGTAAAGCTGTGTTACTTTGCCTGCCTAAAACTGCCAGATTGCTCTCATAAAGAGCTGAATGGCCAATAGCTAGGCAGAAGAGGAATAGGTGGGGCTGACAGGCAGAGAGAATAAACAGAAGGAGAAATGTAGGCAAGGGGTAAGGAGCAAGAAGAGGAGAAGGAGAGAAGGATGCCAGGGGCCAGCCACACAGTCATGGAGTCACACAGTCATCCACAAAGTAACTAAGAAAGAAGGGTACATAGAATGAAGAAAGGTAAAAAGCCCAGAGACAAAAAAAACCAGTTAAAAAGAAATGGGAATAATTTAAGTTAGAACAGCTGTCTAGAAACAAGGCAAGGTAAGGCTGGGCATTCAAAAGTAAGAATAAGTCTCCATGTATTTATTTAGGAACTGGGAGTCAGGTTTCCAAAGAGTAAAAAAACGCCAACTATAATTGGTTGTGTATCCTGCAATTTCACTAAATTTGTTAGCTCTAACATGTTTTATTGTTTTTTTGTTTGTAGTGATTTTTAGGGGTTTCTATGTAGAGATTCTTGCTATGTACAAATAAAGGATGATTTTACTTCTTTCCTTGTTAGACTTTTTTTTTTTTTCATCCAGATGACTTGAGTTATTTTTCTAGACTGATTGTTCTTATTACTAATTTACATTTCCACCAAGAGCATGAAATGTTCTCTTTCTCCACATTCTTGCCTTCACATATTGTCTTTGGTCTGTTTGGTAGTTCTAGAGTTTAACTAAGACTTACCTGCATGAAGCCTCTCAGGAATCTTTTTGTTACAATTGAGATATTTCTGGTGCTGCTTTCCACAGAGGTTTCAGCCTGTGGTTCTGTCTAGATGTAATGTCTCTACTCATCTGTCTGTCTCCCCATCTTCAGGCAATCGTTTTTTGTTTTTTTGTATGACTTTATCTGTTCTGCAAATCCAGAAGAACTATTGATTTCATCCAAATTAGTTTTTCTCTTACTGTTGAGTTAGAGTGGCAACTTTAAAGCTCTTTGGAACCCCTAGTAGGATTTCAGAGAAGGGGGGTGTTTGAGCTCTTATTGGAGGGATTATTTGGGGGCTCCCAACCACCTGCTATGCATTATTCTCAGATTCCATATTTGTTATGTTTAGAAAAGATTTTAAGGTAAATTCAGCAGTGGCCCCTTCAACTAGACAAGCCCATGTAAAAATTCAATGCATCCTGTTTATCCAAGTATTCTTTATGAACATGTTTTTATCTATCTTAGTAAGTAGTCACATCTAGCTTCTTTTTATGTTTCTTAAACAACTCTATAAGAATCAAGAGTTTATGTGTGTGTCAATAGAAGGAAAAGAAAAAATGTTGACTTCATGTTATTATATATGAACAAAAATCTATCTTCCTTCATATTTTTTAAATTTTCTTCTAAAATTGAGTCTGCAAGTGTGCACAGAGAACAGGGTGTTGTGCCATGAACATCTACAGTACACAAGAAAGGAAAGAGATCAAAATCTAAGGGTGTTTTGCATGCTTCTTTAGCTTCACGTTCACCTAGTACTTTATGGCTAAAAAAAAAATGGTAGACTATGAATGTATTTATTTGTGTTCTATATAGTAGTAAAAATGCATGTTTTGACATTAAACATGTGAAAAAGGAGCTAGGAAAACATGATGATGATGTTCACAAAATTTCAAGGGATCTGTTCTTTTGAATGGTGATTTTAAAAATTTTTGTTTAAACATTTTTATTCAGTAAGTCTTTCTTCTCCAACTCTTCCCAGATCCTCCCCACCTACCCATCCCATCCAACTTCATGTAATTTTCTTTCTTTGAGTGATGAGTTATGTTATTCTATCATATATTCATTGACAAAAGATACATTGATTATGTATGCAGTCATATTAGCAAAAGCATGATCTTGACAGTTATGGTGACTTATTTAAAAATCTCCATTTTGTTACTTTCTAATTTGACCACAAGTTTTTTCATCTGCAAAATGGCAACATTTACCTCATGGTACAGTAAAAGTTAGTGAGGATTAACAAGGGACCTGACCATCTGTACCATGCTTAGCTATGTGCTGTCTAGCTTAACTAGTGATTGATGCATCTATCTATCAAGCTCCACATATTAAATAGCTCAATTTTGAGTCAGAACCTTAAAATGTATATAAAAGCTTAAACTGAAAAAGACTGATGAAATAATTTTTTTGCTTTGTATAATAGCAAAATTCCATGGTAATTTTATTGATGTTGATTATTATGTAATGTTAGTTTTTATTCATGTATTGTTATAATTCATTAACTAGAGGTCCTTATCTAAACGAACTTTTGGCATCTACATCACACATATAAAAATGCCAGCATAAAGTAAAGTGCAATCTGTTGATCATGATAAGAACCTTTCACTCTTACGAAGTGCAGTCATACATTTCTTCATACAGTCTGAAAGAAGCACTCTTAAGCAATTCCATTATGTTGAATATCATGGAATGTCCTTGTCTGAACTAAGATGGCTTCTTTATTGGGCAATGTTGCATATACAGTGTACTAACTGAATTATTTTCATGGGACATATGAGTATCGGTTTACAAAAACATTAAGCATGTTTTCTCTTGGGTTGGAGAGATGTATCTGTGGTTAAGAACATGTACTTCTTGCAGAGAACCTGAGTTCAATTCCCAGAATCCATTTGGGATGTCTCAAAACCATCTTCAGCTTCAGTTCCAGAAGATCTGGTACCTTCTTCTGGCCTCCACAGCACCTCTTCTTTCTGTTTTACATGCACACACACACCAAATATAATGATTCTTTTTTTAAAAAAAGTAACTTTCTTTTTAAAAAGACAATGTTTTTTGTTCATCAGGGAAGGTTTGAAAATTGGATTCTTTTTGTTTGATTTTGGAATAATGAAGATTTTGTATACTCACTGTTGAATCAGGGTAAAAGATTTTACAATATACTACTAATTCTAAGAAAATTACATTTTAAAATATTTTCTCTTCAAGCAGATGTAGCTGGGGTGATAAATGAACACTAAACAACTACCCCATGGGATAATAAGAATCAATGAGAATTAGGCACCCCATTATACACAGGGCCCTGGTTCAGGTGGCAAAAGTCACCTCCTGATCTCTGACTTCTCAGCTGTGCTTTTGGGAACTCCTCTGCTTCACTGCTGTTCTTATACCAGCTGTGATATGTGCAGAATGTGTTCCCTGCAGAAGCCCAGTCTCTTACCTCTGAGCCGTGTGCTCAGGACCAAGGGACTCAGCTGTTCTCCTGCTGCTATTATGCCAGCCCTATTCTGGGCTGGCTGTGCTCCACACAGAAGTAGAGTGGTCAGCCCCGGGGTTCAGGGGCAGAAGTCACCTTCTGACCTCTGACCTCTCAGCTATGCTTTTGGAACTCCTCTGCTTCCTTGCCGCTTTTAGGTCAGTCTTGGTAGCATCATCTGTCTTCAGATATTCGTGCAACGTGCGCTAAAGCCGCTGCTCAGAACCCTCATGGACTCAGCCCGCAACCAAACGGGGAGTCGATTGTTATCTCATTTTGGAACAACGTAACTGAGGGTGGGGGCTGTAAAAATTTTTTTGCAACAGAAAAGAGTTTCAGAATATGCAGTGATGGGAAATGAATTCCAGTTATATAATGATTCTAAAGTGTTTCTGACAGTCTATACCTGAGTGGCATTTTGCCTCAGCCTTGGCTCTGAGCACACAACACACGGACTTTTCACTATGCGTGCTTCCATGCAACACCGATATGCACAGCCTGAAGCACCCCTGCTCAGACTTGAGACCATACATATTATAAATTGCAGTGGGTTCACTGTGTATACTGTTTTATGCTCTTACCGAAACAAATGTCTTAACTATGGAAAACAAATATATTAAATCAGTGTCTTTGTATTATGTTGTATTAGAATGTTTGACTTTAAAACTTGTTACAACACCTGAGTTGAGTTTCATAAAAAAATGTTAAGTGAATTTTGGCTTTGAATTATGACAGAATTTTCAGCAACTACTGCTACTAAGATATCCCTAAACATACTTCGGCCATTTTGCACTATGCTTAGATATGTATAGGCACATATATATATGTGTGCAAAATGACACATTTAGGTTTCTAAAAGTATCAGTCCATTCAGGAAAACTATAAAGATGTTCTACATCCTTATACTAAATATTCTGCTAAGAACTAATTCTTAATGTAAAAATCAACAAGCACATCTATTTCATTACAAACTTGCTGTCATTTTTAATGAATGACAAAATTATACACCAAATAAACATTTGGAAATAAAAGTCTTGATGATTTCTGATCAGTAAGTATTTGATTTGTGTATTCGTTTTATGAGTTGTGAAAAGGGATTGGTTACTAATGGGGAAAGGTTAAAGCCCTTTGCTAGGGATTTCTCATTAGTTATCAACTGAGGAGTAGACAAGGAATTTTAGCACAATGTGACAGCGCCATTAAATGACAAGGTGAATATGGCAGAGGCTATATGTGAAAGCAGAGATAAAGACGATTGCGAATATGAAGATGGCGGTGGAAGCAGTGACAAGGGTATCTGAGGAAACAACACACACCAAAGCACAGAGGCAAGAAGGGACACACTATATTCATAGACCTTCACATTTTAGTTGTTGCTGGAAGATTTAAATGTTGCATGATTAAGAGAAGGGTGATGGTGAGATATGTGGCAGGAATGAAAACATGAATAAATCTATAATTTAGGGGATTGGTATTTGGTGATATGCTATAAACTACTCTTTGAATGAAAGTCTATATTTTGTAGTGCTTTCCATTTCTGTGCTGTAAATACTCCCACATGTCCAACTTCATGCTACTAGTAATCAAATGCAAAAATCCTTGGCTATTCGTGGATTGGCTCTTGAGTTTAATGAAACTATAGATCTTATTTAAATCCTATGATGTAGTAGAGTTCTTCTGACATGGGACCAGAGAACAAAGCATCATATTGTTCTAATGGGGGCGGGGGAAGTACAGGCCTTCACTCAGCTTCCATGGAAACTGGAGAGTAGTACAAAGTCTTGTTATTACTGAATGTGCATTGGAATCCAGACTTCCAACTATCCTGCTCTGATGCCGCACAGGTTAGGGCAGGGGAAGTTTTCTGTTCCTGTGTGTGCTCCTCTGACACTGATATGGATGGTGGTTACTGTCAAATATGAATGGACCCCTCCATTCCTGCTCCATGTTCTCTGACCTCCAGCAGAAGGAAGACCTGTGACAAGCAGGAGAAAGCATTATTCTATTTGCCTCTTCATCTTAGCTGGGAGGTTTGGGGTGTGGTTGAAGATAGTTTTCCTGTTTTGTCAGGCTACCATCCTTGGGGGAGGGGGTTCAGCTAGAAATATGGCTTCTTTTATTGCCCACTCCATTAAATTACTTCAAGTCATTGGATTCTTTGGTGCTTTAAATGTCAAATTCTACATATACTTTTACCTTTCATGCAAAGGTTACATAGAAAGCCAACAGGTAGAAATGCTAAGTTTTTAATTTCAAAATTAAAAAAAAATGCCAAAACTAAGAGCAGTGCACAGATATAGTCTTGGTAGTTGGATTGCTCTGTCAACTGGCTGTTACTGATGAAATTTAAGACTCATGAAAGGTTTAGAACCAACATTTAAGGTCTCATCCCACACTAAAGGTTTGAGGTAAGTAAGCATCCCACTGTTTGCTGTGAATTTGCCTCTAACTGACAGTTTTCCTACTTCAGCCTACTGAGTGCTAGCTAGGATTACAGACATGCATCACCAGGCATCACCAGACATTGAAGTTCTTATAGCATTCTGAAGGCACACTTTCAGAATGCCTTCTTCAGTGGAAAGCACTGTGGATGTGGAGCACAGAGAGTCAGACCACGAATCTCAGGATTCCACTACAAAGTGTCTTCTTGTCTGCTCATCCCTTTAAGAAAAGATGTGAGTGTGTTTGCAGATGGCAGAGGATGTGAGGTCATTTATAGTACACACAGAATAAAAATATTGAGGTACCTTAGGTCCCAGCACATAGACATTGTGCTCAGCATTCTGTGAATTCTATCATGAGCTATATATAAAATTGCTTGGATATTTATCCTAAACAATTTTTGTATATTTTAGAAAGTTCTCAAGAAACAGAAGGCATTGCCTTTATTCAGGCAAGATTTATGGACCTGCTAATTTATAACATAAAGCTTTTAAAATAGTCTTTTTTAAAAAGAATTAAAATTTCAGGTTAGCATAGAAAGAAATGGGTTTCATTTCCACAATATCCCTGATAAGCACCATTATCTGCTGTCCTTACTCGTTCCTTTTTTACACTCTTCTCCCCATCCTCCTCTGGCTACTCCCTTTCCTCTGGCTACTTTTTCCTCTGGCTATTTTCTCTCTTCTGGATACTCCCTTTCCCCCTGGCTACTTTCTTTTCTCTGGATACTTCTTTTCCTCTGGCTACTTTCTCTCTTCTGGCTACTCCCTTTCTTCTGGCTACTTCCTTTCTACACATAGTTTTCTCATCTACTTTCATGACATCTGTATTATATTTTTATTCTCTTTTTAGAATTTTGAGAACAATTTGGAACTCAAGTAATGAAATACAAAATTTGCCCACATGTATTTTAATCTAACTCCACTGTGTACTTGTCTATATACAAGAAGTCATAATTATTCCTTGTGAAAAACATTCATTTTAGAAACACATTGGTGTTGAGGAGAGACTTAATAAGCAGTAGCAGGCCCGAAGTGAATCCTAGAAATTACAAAATGTATAATTATACATGGTTTTATTATAGAGATAAGTTGATTGCATGTGACTCAAAAGCAATACCTTTTAGGAGGGGCGTCTCAATAAAGTTTTGTATAGAAGAAAAATTATAACAAAATATACATTGTGGAAAGGTTAACTAGTTCATCACTTGGCCTCTGTGAACTTGAAACAGGTCTATTTTACTGTAGGGAGGGAGTGGTTCAGGAACTAGGCAGCATGACTGGAAGTTTCTGGTACAAACGTGTTATGTAATGAGGAATCATCTAGATAAAATTTTTTTCATTATATCTTAATCTACTCATGCTCTTGGCTAGTTCCACTGGGGACTCCAGCAACAACAAAGACCAATGTACTGTTTGTTCCCAAGTACTGTTTCTATTAACATTGGTGCTTGTGAACTGTAAACAGTGAAGGGGAAATAATTTTCTTTTGTAGTTTCCAGAAAGTGCAAGCTGAGAAAACTATAAAATAGAAGTATTTCTTTAAGAACATGTTGCATATTATTAACGGGGAGATTTTCTTTTGTGAACTAAAGACTTGATCTCTCAATATTCATGTGTATTCAAAGTGAGTCACATACTTTTTGCTAGTAACAGTTGGTACAGATGACAGTAAAATGATCAGACTCACATGGAGGATTGGAAATCTGTTGGCTAATAAAACAAGATTAAACATATAAGAGATAATTGACACTTGGCGAGGGTTAGAATGAAAACCTACCCAATTGTTTAATTTGTATAAAATCTGAGACAAAATTAACTTCTTTGGCTTAAACTTGATGTGCAAATTTGATCCTGTGTTTCTTTAAACCTTGAGTGTAAGTTTCTTCTTTGTATTGAATCTGTGTAAGATGTGCTGCTAGCAAGGGGGAGTTCAGAACAGGCAAAGGAAGCTGAGAAGAGGCAAGAGGTGACTTTTATGGCACCCAAAAAAGTGAAATTAGTGTGTGAGAGGGGTCAGTGTAGACAGGCGGTGTTGATGTTTTCTACAGTTGCTCCTCACCGGGACTTCAGCATCCCCAGCTCTCCTCTTTCTTTCATACTCCTAAAAGTACCATTTGCTCTCTGCTCACTGTGTGTGTGTGTGTGTGTGTGTGTGTGTGTGTGTGTGTGTGTGCATTTTATAAACTGTTTTATTGAAAACTGTGTCTCTAAGGTGGAAAAATTTAGACCCAATGCCTGAGTTTTGATTTTCATGACACTCAAATTCATGGTATGGTCTCAGTTAACTTGCCATCTTGTTTTCTTTGGCTACAGGAAGAGGTGTTTTCACATGTTAATGTAGACTGAGAACTTTCAGATTTATAGAAATTGATATCCTTGAATATTAACTGAATCTTTCAAGGAGAAAGAAATTCTGTTTTCTATACAAAGTCCCACTTTGTTCTTTTTTGACCTTTATCTGTATTCCAGCATTTAATGACCTTCATTTAAAATGAAATTTTTCTTGTAAATAGAATCTAAACTACTTTCTGCCTGTTCTTGCTCCACTAGAGAGAAGAAACACACACATATAATTTTCCACTCCAAAAACTGGAGTCTTACCCTACTTCATAGAAAAGACCAGATTTTTGCAAGTTTTATAATAATTGGTGCTATTTCAATATTGTGGTACAATGTAAGGCAAAAGATATTGATTAAAAATAATTCAAACTTCATAACTGTTGCAAAAAAGATTATTTGGTTGACTACCATTTTTGAAGTTTTAATCATGTTTGTTTATGCTCCATCTAAAGCACAAATTGGTAATTTTTAGCTATCCTTCTTATCAGCAGAAAGAGTAGCCAGAGGAAAAGGGAGTAGCCAGAAGAGAGAAAGTAGCCAGAGGAAAAGGAGTAGCCAGAGGAAAAAGTCAACAGATGAATGTCTCAACCTGAGATTTCATAAATGTGGGGAAATTGAGGTTACTTTGCTCAACACTAGGGAGAATATTGGAGATAATAGGAAGCTGGGATATTATAAAAACCATTCTCTCTTTCCCATTCAAAGCTAACCAATGTGCTGATTGCCTTCAGAGTGGAGGAAACACTCCTTTTGACTACCAGAGCACTGATGGCCTGGATAGATCGAATTGATTGGCGTCTAGAAGAGGTTCATGTGGTTGAAGCAGTCATTTAAACTTCCCCTTTTTTCATATTAAGTGCTGGTGACTTTTGAGCAACAATTATTAGAAAACAAAACAAAAAAAGACTACAAGTGAAAAAACAACTTAATACGGAAAACTTTTATTTAGGATGTTATGGATGCTCTGAAAGGTCAAAATTAGTTCAGTCTTCCTTTTAGTTTTTTAGCAAATACAGAGACATAAGTTAAAATTCATTGCACAGCACAGCACTGTTGTTTTTTTTTTGTTTGTTTATTTGTTTTTATTCTGAGGAACTGAGTCTGCTGTTTCCAGGCAGGCTTGTCCAACCCACCCTGACTATTCTGAACAACTACTTGACATCAAAACTGGAATTTCATTCTCACATTTCCTTTGTCACCATAAAGAATTAAAAAAATAATTTGTTTTATAATTTAGATTCTGGTCTTCTTCTAGTTAAGAAGTAATCTGAGTTTCGTTGTCTGCACTGTTTTTTTTTAAATACAGTTATTTATATGTTACATTCAAAATGAGCTCAAAGATAATGTGTCTCCATATTGCCCTAAGCATCTATAGGTTAGAGACGAGACTGAATATTGTGGAGATAGGATGGTGAAAAGGGATAAGCTTAACTTGGGGTTAGAAGTTTACTTAATGCTGAAGTCAATGTTTGTTATCTTTATGACATTGGAAAATGATGCCAGTTTTTTTTTAATGCATGTGACCTAATTTGCAATATGGGAAAAGTAAGATTTAACGTAGCTGTTTCATAATTTAGATTGGAAGAAGCATGTGCTTCAATTGGCATTCTTTTCTGTCACCTTTGTCATTAATGACTAACCTGATGTTTATTGGGCATTCTAGTTCTATGCTGCGCCTCTCAGCACAGCCAGCACAATTGTGCCCTGTGAGATGATTAGACACTTAACCAAACTGAAAGATTTTTACAGCCAAAATGCACTCAAGAATTTGATGCTTTTGTTTTTAAAATCAAGTAAGTGTTTAATCCCCAATCCTATTGACTGCTGTTGCACTGTTTGGAATATTGCTTATAAAACTTATATTAAAACATTGGTTAATTCTCCAAATTAGTTTACTCAACAGAGGGAAGGCATAAATTAGTAATTTGTTTATACAACTTGTTTATCATGCAAGCAAAATAAATTTGTAGTCTTTTAGCTTCCACATAAAACATCCCACTCTGTATATTAGGTCTTAGAGAATCTGTTTTAAATAAACAATTCTCTATGTTTTTCACACAAATCTTGTTTATGAGCATACTGTGATGAAACTTGTGATTTATTTCAACAGTAATTACACAACTAAAAACTTTAAGACTGTATATACTACATATTTACAGTGCTATTTTTACAAATGACTGCATTTATAGGAATAAATACAGATTTGGAACATAAAAAATATTTCTACTGTTAGGCAGAGAACACCCATTTGAAAGATAGACTTGGCTGGTTAATTGGATTTCATAGGATCATGTTGTGTCTTGTGTCACAGGTACTCCTTTGTGTCAGATAAATACTCAGTGTTTTGTTTATCTCTAGTCTCACCTTATACAACATTAGAGTGTAGTGTAAATATTTTAGTGTTCTGATAATGGTAGTTTTGAGAAGGCTTACAAAGAAAACATATCCAGTTGGTAAAAACTGTGTTCTTTATCCTCATGCTAGTGAGTATGTTTTAAAGAAAGAAGAAACCCACAATGTTTTGGACAACTCAAGCCCCCTTGAGCTTATAAATAACTCCTTTGGCTAGCTAAAAAATGTAAATAAACAAAAAAAAATGTTGCATCTAAATTAGCTGAAATGTTTAATACTATGACCAATCACTGTGTACAAGACATCATCACCATTCTTATTTTAATTTTATCTGATGTTCTTCATTGACTTTCAAAAAGGAAGAAAAATAACCTTGAATTTTAAAAATTCTGTATATTGACTTCTTTGTTAAGCATTGTCAGGAATTTTGGAATGGTTGGTATTATTTTTTGAGTGGCATTGTTTCTTAAAAACCATTAAACCTCAGCTACATGTGGATTTAATGTATATATAATAGAGACACACACACACACACACACACATATACATACATTTTACTCCTTCAAGTAACAACTATATCCATGAGCTCTAAAAAATAATCCTTCCCCAGTGGAGGATTCTAGAGATGACATTCAGAAATGATGTCAAGGAAGAGGGAGGACCTCAAGTGCCTGGCAAATCTTTGCATCCATCAATGATACCTTTGTCCATGTGACTGATCTTCCTGGAAAGGAAACCATCTGCTGACTGGTGGAGTGAGAAAAAAATTCTGATGGAGATGAGTCCTCACTATATGCAGCTATGTTGCTTGCCTAGGAGCTACCCTGCATATCAATCTTCAGGCCATAGGAGGAAACAAGACCAAGAACCCTGGCCCTGGAGCCCACTCAGCCCTCAGAGCTCATATTCTCTCCAAGATGAAGATTGCGAGTATTGAGGGTATTAATCCTCAATCCTCCATCACCTCTGATAGCACTCAAAGGAAGCAAGGGTCATGATGGGTTTCTCAAATTATTTTCTGGTAACAAATTGCTTTGTGTAAGAAAACACACACACACACACACACACACACACACACACACACACACAAGGAAATCCTCTACTGCTTTATGGCTGCTTGAGTATATATGAGCATTTATTGAGACCAACAATTTTATCAAAAGACATGGAATAAAAATAGAAACCAGAACAACTCGTGTCTCAATGCTAAAACTTGTGATTTCTTACTCATTTTTGTAGGAGATAGTTTCTGTATAAAATAAAAATTCAAACCCCAAATTTAAAGTTTCCTATAATTTTACCCTCTAGGCTATTTATGCTTAATTTTTTAAAGAATATTCTGATCTTTAGAGTCTGTGTATGAATGTATATTTAATCATAGTTTGAATATAAGATGTGTGTTTTATTTAGATACATTTATGGAACACTTACCAGGGTAAAGCAACAGGGGAATAGCTCTATTACTTCTGGGTTTATTTCAAGGAAATGAAGTCTGTACACAGAAGAAACAAGCCCATCTTCAGTGCTCCATTTGCTATTCATAAGAGCTAAGTCAAGGAGCCAGCCTTGAAAACAACCACTGGTGACCTAGGTCAGAAAAAAAATGGTAGATATATCTCATGGACTATTATTTATTCATAAAAAGAATAAAATTAGGTTGTTTGAATAAAATGGGTAAAACTGGAGATTAAAGTTAGTAAAACAAGCCACACTCAGAATGGTTCTTATTGCATGTTCTCTCATTAAAACAAAGAGAAATAGCAGGGTGGTAGGGGTCCACGCCTTTAAGCCTAGCACTCAATAGGCAGAGGCAGGCAGAACTCTGTGAGTTAAGGCTAGCATGGTCTACAGAGTGAGTTTTAGGACAGCCAGCGCTACACGGAAAAAGCCTGTCTCAAAAAACAAAAACAAAAACAAAACAAAAAAGAAACAGAAGTTCACTACTAGGGAAGCAAAAAGGAATTAGATAGGGGGAGAATATAAAGGAAGGTTGTGCTTTTTAAAATTTTTTTTCTTTTATTATTATTATTATGAACAAAGAAGTCACACTTTCTAACCTTGTATATCCTTATTCAAGGTCCCTTCTCCCTCCCACCACATCAGGTCATTTTTTCTTCTCCACAAATCCCATTCCTTCCCTGGGCAGGTTTCAGGCAGTCCCATGGTCCCCCTGCCCCCAATATTGCTTAGCTCAGTCACCAATCCTGGCAAATGCAGTTTTCTCCCCCCTCCCTCAAGAGTGAGTCGGGTGTTCCTCTAGGGGGAGTGGGATCCAAGGTGTCAATCCAGGGTGTTTCTGATCCCAAGCTGTTCAGTGGTTGTGGTTTGCAGCTTGGGCATGCTTTGCTTTTTTCTTGTTTGTTTGTTTGTTTGTTTAGAGTCCACTAATGAGTGAGTACATTCCCTGCTTATCTTTCTGAGTTTGTGATACTTCACTCATAGGATATTCTCCAAATCCATTCATTTGCCTGCAAATTTTAGGATAACATTTTTTCTTACTGCTGAGTAGTACTCCATTGTGTAGATGTAGTAGAGAAGGCAAATGAAGATGGTCAAACAATGATAGGCATATGTGTGGAAATGTCACAGGAAAACATCTCCTTGTGTGCAGGTAACATGCTAATAATTCTGACTGAAGAGTATTTAGGACCTATAATATGAGTGCCTGATCTTTCTGAGATCAATTTTTTTTAATATTTGTTTTTATTTTATGTGAATTGGTGTTTTGCCTGCATGGATTTCTCTCAAGTTTCTTTTGTTCTCTGTTGTGTGCCACCTCGTCCCGCAAGGAACACGCAACACCGGATCCTTCTCTTTGCAGTTTATTCGGGCCTTTAATTATCTTCTTGTCTCTCACTCACTCACTCTCACTCTCAGATGTATGACGAACGACCCCGGGGGGGGGAGGGGGAGGGGGGGAAGTCCGCTCGTGGCTAAATACCCTCTGGGCTTCCAATCCTGGTAAGCCACGTAGACATTGCCCATAGGTCCCCAGGCGCCGGAAGCAAGCCACCATCCTCGCCTACAGCCAATAAGGAGTTGTTTACTCCCGAGAGCACTCACCATTGAGAAAGGTGGAAGGCGGAAACCAGCGCCACCTTGGGGCATGGTACAACGCAGCTCCCTACAGTTCTCAAGCTATTTAGGGGTTGTGGTTTGCAACCTGGATATTCTTTACTTTTTGTGTAAGATCTACTTATGAATGAGTACATACCATGTCTATCTTTCTGGGACTGTGTTATCTCACTTAAGATGATATTCTCTTAATCTATTCATTTGCCTGCAAATTTTAGCATCACATTTTTTTTTAATTGCTGAGTAGTACTCCATTGTGTATATGTACCACATTTTGTTAATCCATTCTTCAGTTGAGGAGTATCTAAGTTGTTTCCAGGTTCTGGCTATTACAAGTAAAGCTGCTATGAACATAGTTGAGCTAATGCCTTTGGGGTAAAAATGTGCTTCCTTTGGGTATATGCCTAATGATAGTATTGCTAGAGCACTGGCAGATTGATTCTCAGTTTTCTGAGGAACCACCATACTGCTTTCCACAGTTCTTGTATAAGTTTACACTCCTACCAACAATGGAAGAGTGTTTTTCTTGCTCTACAATTCCTCCAGCATAGGCTATCATGGGTCTTAGCCATTCTGACAAGTGTAAGAGTTGTTTTGATTTGCATTTCTCTGATGGCTAAGAATGTTGAGCAATTCTTTCAGTGTCTTTCAGACATTTGTAATTCTGTTGAGAATTTGCTTTAGAAGATCCCAAACTTAATTCACACAGCTGTGAACACCTGACTTTTAACAAAGAGGCCAAAAATATACAATGGAAAAAGATAGTATCTTCAACAAATGGTGTTGGCATAACTAGATGGTAGTATGTAGAAGACTGCAAATAGATAGATTCGTATATATCACCATGTACAAAAGTCAGATCCAAGTGGAACAAAGACCTCAACACAAATCTAGCTACACTGAACTTGATAGAAAAGAAAATGGGGACCAACCACTGGAGAACCCACAGCCCCCTGGTCTATAGCTTACTAAGAGGTGAGTGCTACCCTGATCCCAGGCCAAGTGGAGACTGTTGGTCTCTGAAGCCTGGGCCAGGGACACAGACTGTGGTACCCTACCCACATCCAGTTTTTCCCTAAACCAAAGACAGCTGGGAGAGGTCCTCCAAGTGCAATCCCCAGTAAAACACAGCTGGAGGGACATTCCAAGAACAAACCCTGCTCCAACTGCAAACTGTGTCATCACACAATGAAAACTGGAGAACCTACAGCCTCCTGGTCCACAGTCAAGAAAGAGCAACCCCTACAACAATTGGAGACACACAACCCCTGGGTCCACAGATGACTAAGAGGGCAATCCTACTAACAACTGGAGACCCACAGTCCCCTGGCTCAAAACTGAATAAGAACTGATGAAGAACTGACTAAGAGTGAACCAAGGAAGCAATGGGCAGATGTCAGCACAAAAATACATATAACAATATTAAGAACAACAGGACACCATCAGAAGAAGCTGGTGGTTTTACAACATCAAGACCTGAGCATGGCAATGAAGTGTAAACAGAAGAAAATGTTCTTAAAATCAACTTTATGAAGAAAATAGAATGAGGATATAAAAGATCCCTTAAAGAAATAGAAAAAAAATATAAACAAAAATTTGGAAGGGATTAACAAATCCCTGAAAGGAAATAAAGAAAACCAAGAAAAAGAAAACAAACAGGTGAAAGAAACATTCTGGGAATTAAAAATTGAAAGAGAAGCAATAAAGAAGGCACAAGCTGAGGCAATGCTAGAAATAGAAAACCTGAAGAAATGAACTGGAACTACTGATGCAAGTATAACTAACAGAATGCAAGAGATGGAAGAGAGAATCTCTGGAGTGGTAGATTCAATAGTGGAAATAGATATGTCAGTCAAAAAAACCCCACTAAAACAAAAAAAGCCATAACACAAAACATCTAGGAATTTTGGGACACCATGAAAAGAACAAACCTGAGGATAATTGGAATTGAAGAAGGAGAAAAATACAAGCTCAAAGGCACAGAAAATATATTCAACAAAATCATAGAAGGAAACTCTCCCACCCTAAAGAAGGAAATGCCTATAAAGATATAAGAAGCTTAAAGAACACCAAATAAACTAGACCCTTCCAAAATGTCTGCTCACCACATAATAATTAAGTCCCTAAGCCTACAAAACAAATGAAGAATACTAAGAGCTGCAAGACAAAAAGACCAAATTACCTATAAACTCAGACCCATCAGAATAACACATTACTCAATGGAAACAATGAAAGCAAGAAGGTCCTGGTCAGATGTTACACAGACACTAAAAGAGCATGGCTGCTGATCGAGCCTACTATACTCAGCAAAACTATCAATCAGCATGCCTGGAGTAAACAATATACTTCCCAACAAAACCAGATTTAAACAATATCTATTCACCAGTCTGGCCCTACAGAAAAAAAATTCCAACCTAAGGAAACCAGATACACTCATGAAACCATAAGCAATCAATAATTCCACAGAAAAAAAATCCACAGAAGGGAAATAGACACCAAAAATAATAGGAATAACAATCATTGGTCATTAATACCCCTTAATATCAATGGACTCAATTCACTTATAAAAAGACACATCCTAACATGATGGATACAAAAACAGAAGCCATCCTTCTGCTGCATATAAGAAACATACTTCAATGTCAAAGACAAACACAGGCTCAGAGTAAAGGGTTGAGAAAAGACTGTTCAATCAAATGGTCCTAAGTAACAAGCTGGTGTAGTCATCCTAATAGCTAACAAAATATACTTCAAACTAAAATCAATCAAAAGAGACAAGGAAAGATATTACTTACTTATCTCAGGAAAATCCCACCAAGATGAAGCCTCAATTCTGAATATTTATGCCCCCAAACCAAGGGTACACACACACACACATATATATATATATATATATATATATATATATATATATATACACAAAAGAAACACTTCTAAAGCTTAAAGCTCACATCATATACCACACACTAATAGTGGGAGACTTCAGTACTCTACTTTCAACCTTGGATAGGTCAACAAGACAGAAACTCAACAGAGAAATAAGGGATCTAATGGATGATATGACTCAAATGGACTTAGTTGATATATACAGAAGCTTCCACCCAAACACAAAGGAATACACATATTTCTCAGCACCTCATGAAACTTTCTCTAAATACAAAAAAATCAAAATAACTCCTTGTATCATATCAGACCACCATGATCTAAAGTTAGAGTTCAACAACAACAACAACAACAACAACAAAATCAGAGAAAGCCTACAAATTCATGGAAACTGAACATCTCTCAATTGAACCACCTATGGGTCAAGGAAGAAGTTAAGAAAAAAAATCAAGGACTTCCTGGAAGTCAATGAAAATGAATCCACAACATACCCAACTTATGGGACACAATGAAAGCAGTGTTAAGAGGAAAATTCATAGCACTTGATGTCTATATGAAAAACTTAGAGAAATCTCACATAAAACACCTAACAGTACAACTGAAGGCTTTAGAACAATTAGATGCAAACTCATCTAGAAGGAACAGAAGGCAGGAAATAATCAAAGTTATTGCTGAAATAAATACAATAGAAACAAAGAATCAATGAATCAAGGAGTTGGTTCTTTGAGAAAGCCAACAAGATAGATAAAACCTCATTCAAACTAACCAAAAGGTAGAGAGAGAAAATATCCAAATTAACAGAATCAGAAATGAAAAGGGAGATATAGCATCAGACATTTAGGAAATCCAAAGAATTATCAAGTCATATTTTGAAAAATCTATATTCCACTAAAATGGAAAACTTAAAAGAAATAAATAGCCTTCTGGACAGTGATACCAAAATTAAATCAAGTCTAGATAAATGACTTAAACAGACCTACGACCCCAAAGGAAACTGAAGCTGTTATACCAATACTCAACAAATTGTTCCTTCAGTAGGAACTGAAAGGATACTGCCAACCTCTTTTTATAAGGCTATGAACACCCTGATACCCAAGCCACTCAAAGATGCAACAAAGAAAGAGAATTACAGACCAATCTTCCTCATGAACTTTGATGCAAAAATACTCAATAAAATTCTGGCAAACTGAATCCAACAACATATCAAAAAAAAAAAAAAATCATCCACGACAATCAAGTAGGCTTCATCTCAAAGATGTAGGGATGGTTCAACATATGAAAAACAAGAATGTCATCCATAAAATAAACACATTAAAAGAAAAAAATCACATGATCATCTCCTTAGATGCTGAAAAAGCCTTTGACAAAATCCAACACTGCTTCATGACAAAGAGTTGAAGAGATCAGGAGAATAGGAAAAATACCTAAATATAGTAAAGGTAATATACAGCAAGCCAGCAGCCAACATCTAACTAAATGGAGAAAAACTCAAAGCAATCCCACTAAAATCAGGAACAAGACAAGGCTGTCCTCTCTCCCCTTATCTATTCAATATAGTTCTTAAAATTTTAGCTAAAGCAATAAATGAACAAAAGGAGATTAAGATATAAATTGGAAAGGAAGAAGTCAAATTATCTCTTTCAGTTAATATGATTATATACATAAATTATTCCAAAATTCTACCAGGGAACTTCTACAGCTAAAAACCTCCTTCAGCAATGTAGCAGGGTACATGATTAATTAAAACAACAACAACAACAACAACAAAACTCACCTATGCACTAAGGATACAAGGACCAAAAAAGAAATAAGGGAAATATCACCAATTATGATAGCTGCAAATAGCATTAAATATGTTGGGGTAATTCTAATCAAAGAAGTAGCAGATCTGTTTGACAAACCTTTAAGTCATTGAAGAAAGAAATAGAAGAGAATATCAGAAAATGGAAAGATCTCCCATGGTCCTAGATAGGTAAGATCCTCTTAGTAAAAATGGCAATCTTACCAAAAGCCATCTACAGATTCAATGCAATCCCCATCAAAATCACAACACATTTTTTTACTGACCTTGAAAGAACAATACTCAACTTCATATGAAGTACCAGGAAACCCAGGATTTCAAAAAACAATGTTGTTCAATAAAAGAACTTCAGGAGGAAGTCTGTATGAAAAAGGGGATAGGGATTATGAAGAGATGTCCCACAGAGATGCCTGGCTGGAGCTCTGAGGAGCTCACTGAATCAAGAACAGCCACTGGGGAACCATTAGGAAAAGGAAAAAAGGCCCTCCGAGTATAGGTGACTATTGATTGGGATGGGCAGTATGTGGGACCTTGAGAGATGGGATCAGACTGTTTTCCTGTGCATGGGAAGGCACCTTGGAACCCATTCCCTTCTAAGGAGCACCTAATACAGTCTTGATATTGGGATGAGGGAATCGGACACGCCTGGAGTGGATGTGCCATGCTAAGTTGACCAACCTTGTGACTTCTTGCGCTTTTTGGGGAGGGGATTAGGAGGTGGGGTCGTGGGAGGTTGAAAGTGGATTGGGAGAGACTGGGAGGGATTGGGAGGATGGAAGAGAGCACGAACAGTGAAATACATGGGAAAAAAAACATTTTTTAAAAGAAAGAAAGAAAACAAAGTGGGAAATAGCCTTGAATTCATTGACACAGAAGACCACTTCATAATTATAATACCAGTAGCACAGACACTAAGAACAACAATTAATAAATGGGACCTCTTGAAACTGAGAAGCTTCTGTAAGGCAAAAGACATTGTCAATAAGACAAAATGACAGCCTACAGAATGGGAAAAGAACTTCAACAACCCTACATCTGACAGAAGACTGATCTCTAAAAATATATATAGAACTCAAACTAGAGGCTAAAACCCAAATAATCCAATGAAAAAATGGGGTTCAGAGCTAATACAAGGATTTATTTTTTTCTTTTCAATCTAACAGCTAGATTGTCAAATCTCATATCTCCTGATTTATATAAGGAATTTAATTGCCAGTGAATTACATTTGAAAGTTATTCTGTGCAAATCTGACATCTTACAGTGTTGAGTTTCCCTTTCATGAACCTTGCAAAATGAATTTGAAGGTGAGGAGGGAGGAGGGGATGGGAGAGTTTGGAGGGAGGAAAGGGAAGGAGAAATGGAACAAAACTGCAAACTAAAATGTAAAGAAAACAAGAGAAGATAATCTGGCATATTGTACACGTTAGTTACAAAGTCTTTTCACAGTTTCTTCACAGAGATTTTATATGGTTCTTTGGCTTATTTTTAGGAATAATAGGGGATTCATTTTAAGAGCATTGTGACTTGAGCTGTTCCCCTTCAGCATGTATTTTCCTCTTTGAATTGTCTTGAAGTCTTTGGTGTGGTTGGATGGAAAGACCTGCCTGACACTAGCTCCTCTGTATCAAGCTTGCTACATACTACTCAAGTGTTGGATTCTGTGAGTTTTTTTTCCCTCTTCTATCAAATTCAGAGGGAAATATGTAAAAGTTCCCATCTTCTAAATCTTATCTTTTTTTCAGAACAAAAAGCATGTACTAGACTCAGCAAAGTTTGCATAAACTCTGCTTTTCACATGTAAGCCAATCGTTATGACACCAATATCTTATGCAAATACTGACCACAGGCTGACTTCCCTACTGACCAAGGGCATTCACACTCAGGGGTTTTGTTTGAGAAGTGACTTTGTAGCAATAACTTTTTATTACACTAGTTGTTTTATGAGTAGTGATGGGATCTGTTTGACAAAGTAAACATGCTTTACTTTCTGACCCAAGCAAATGAAATCAAATGCTGTTGAAAATGTGGTCAAAAGGGAAACTTATACATTGCTGGTGGAAGTGTAACTAGTCCAGCTACAATGCAAATCAGTAGGAAGGACCCTAAATAGTAAAGCTGGTGCACCATATGGCCAGCTATACGACTGCAAGATTTGTCCCGAAGACTAAGTTAGTATGTCATAGAAAAATCATCTCTTGACTTCATGGTTCCCAGCTTTCCTGACCATCTATGGGTATTAGTACAACACTGCCCTTCCAGATGTTCCTACCCTACCCTTTGACTTAGCCTTGTGCTTGTGAGTGCATTTCTGCGGTTCAATTAGATATTTAATTTTTAAAAACTATATTTTACATTTGCCACATAAACAGGACCTTTTATTAGATTTAGCACAGCTGAAGGAACTCTGGGGTCTTCTTCTTTTAATGATTATTGCTGAGTCATTTTCCATATCCTGAAGCCTCTTACAGATAGCCTGCCTTTGGCCTTTGCAGTTTTCAGGAAAGACTGAAATGGATATTTTAGGCACTTAGAGGAACATTTATTCAATAAAGAAGGAATGAAGCTCACTGAATTTGTGCTAGGTGCCAAGCATGGTTTCAGCATCTCTAAGACTCTGAATGACAGCCACTGTGAGGGAGTAACTCTTGATTTTCTTTAGCAGCCTGGGAGAAAAGATCTTAGAATGTTTACTTTGGTCTTCCTGTGCAGTTAAGCAGTCAGAGGATTTAGAAAACATAGATCTGTTTCTTAAATCCTTAAGTTTTCCTACAACATTACAATAACTTTATAATGACTATTGAATATCTGTAATTCCTCATTGCATACTTAATGAGAATCTGGCAAAAAAAATTACTAAGAGCTTTCTTGAATATAATTACTTTTAATAATGTCTTGTTATTTTAGATTTTGAAGCAGAAATGCTAATCAAGTTCATTTGTTCCTTTCTTCCTCTCTCTCTCCCTTCCCCACTCTCTCCTCCGTTTTCCTTTCTCTCTTCTGATTCATTATGTAGCCAAAGATGACCTTTCAATTCTGATTCTCCTGCCTTAACTTGCCAGATGCTGAGATTGACAGTATGTATCAACCATGCTTGTTTTATATGGTGCTAGGGATGGAACCTAGAGCTTTATGGAGTCATGGCAAGTACTTTTATCAGCTGATCTACCTCTCCAGCCCCAAGTGCATTCATTTCTTGTTTCTATCGCCTAGCACTGAAATACTTTTAAACTGATTGGGTATTGTGGAAATTATAAGCTTTGACCTTAGAAAACATGCACCACATAAAAATTTATATGCGATTTAAGGAGACTTCATGAATTTCTCTGATACATGCCAGTGGAACTCAGGATGGCATTATATAAACATTTGGTCAATCATTTTTCCACAACACTATGCTTTTGTTGAGACTTGAGCTTAGTGATATATGATGCCTTATGAACTTAAGAGATGACATTGTTAGCTAAGAAGAAATACAAATGAGACTGATGAGTTTCTCTCTCTCTCTCTCTCTCTCTCTCTGAGTGTATGTATGTACCATTTAATCTCATATGTCTTTCTGAAATAGTTATTATATTTTACCCACTGGACTTTACTTACCTTTTATTCTCTAGGCTTCATTATGTGGTCCTTCTCTTGAGTTTTATTTTCTGAGCCATACATCTAACATATTTCTATCTCAAATTGCAAATGAGATTGATACCCTTACTTATAGCTCAGTATGACTCAATACTTTATTTGCTAATTTGAGTCACTAAAAATAATTTCAAGGGGTGAAGTTTTTATAAACTAATTTTATGGAACAGAAATGTCTGTTATTTCTTATCCATGGACCTGGGTTTGTAAAACCTATTGGACAGGACTTCTAATAAAGCATTCTTCAAGTTGTTGTTGAAAATATGTGATGAAAAATAATTGGTTTCAGTGGAAGGAGAGCATGTTGATCATTATTGTATCCAGTTGTGAGGCAGGCTATATAGAAGACAACTGAAATACTATTTCTTACTAAAATTCCTTCAACACATTATACCATTTCACTAACTATTGATGATGGTGGGTAATGTTCTGCTGATGTTACTGTATGGATCCACTGGTTCTCCATTTCTCTGAATGACAGGCCATGCTGTTGATGGGTAATGAACATGAAAACCTGATTCATTTGAGAATTTCTCAGACCAGGCTCTATAGCCTAATCTGAGGTTAATTAGATTTAGGACAGTTAGACAAGGATCTGAATTACTCTGCTATCAAAGGCCACAGCATCACAAGCCAGTCATGATATAAATGATTTGTTTTGTTTGGACTGAATAGCATTTGAGAATAGTCTAAATTCCCAAACATGTAAAAATTAAACAGTTCTGCAGAAAATCTAGGAGTTTGCGGAAAATTAGAATTCTAGTATCACTAGACCTCAAAAGTCTGAATTTTAGCTGCTGGAATTATTGTATGCCTGTTGCTTTCTCCACAGAGACAGAGATGAATGGTTGCTGGTACATCTTATCAAATGAAGAAAAATGAATGACAGGCTGAGAGGATAGTGAATGGGAAATAGAGCATATTTCTTTCTAAAACTGAAGGTTATTCTCATGTAAAATATATTTCTGTCACCAAGCAGCAACTAAAAATGCCATTACATAAATAATCATATTAAGATTATCATTGATAAGGAGAAAACTTGTCCAATGAGAATGTAAAGATCTAAGAAAAAGATCCAATTAAAAAATAATTTAGCTGGTCCATAGATAAATGCCCTTATCCAAGTACTCAGCAGGCAGAGGCAGGAGGATCTCAATGAGTTCCAGGCCAGTCTGGTCTCCAGAGTGAGTTCTAGAATAACCAAGGTGACATAGAAGAACTTCATTTTGAAAAATCAAAAAAGAGGGAGCATAACAGGTTGCAACCAAGAAGAGGTGGGAACAAATCATGAGAGAAGGAGATGATTAAGTGAGAGAAACAACAAGGAGGGAGATAAAAAGGAGATGGAGATCTTAATAGAGGGAGCAAATATGAGGTTGGAAAAAGACTGGGTGCTAGGGAAACCTCCAAGAACTCACAAGATGTAACTGCCTAAGTCTCCAACCAATAGTGAAGGTGTTGCCTAAACAGGACTTCCCCCATAACCAAATGAATAACCACTCTAAGTGCGATCACAGAACTTACATCCAACAAGAAATAGAGGTAGAGGCAGGGATACATGGCTGAGCACTTGGCTGAGTTCCTGGTCCAGCTGATAGTGGGGGAGAAGACTCTATCTGAGCAAGGGGATAGAGACTATGAAGAAAATTCTCACAGTGATGGCTGGCTAGAGCTCTGGGGAGCTCACTGAATCAAGAACAGCCACCTGGAAACCATCAGAATAAAGAAACTAGGCCCTGCAATTATAGGTAACTGTCCACTGACATGAGTAATATGTGGAGCCTCAAGGGGAGGGTTCAGAATGTTTCTGTGCATGGACTGGGAGAAGGGAGTTGGAACAAGGGGATACACGGATAAAAAATGAGACTTATTCAGTTAAGTAGTAGCTACAAATATTTCCTTAGTACTGGGAATATGTTTTTGTTAACTTTTGAGGCATGGTCTCCAACTATTCCCAAAAATGGCCTAGGCTATTTCACTGTGCATCCAAGGAGGAATCATGCAATCCTCTTCCTTTGACTTCCAGAGTTCTAGAATAAACTACAATATCTTCCTCTAGAAACAGTTTTAAACTGATGAGGAGTTTATAGAAGAATGTTTATATTAAAGACAGAATTATATGCCCTATCAGAAAATAAATTGGCAAGTTTAACTTCAACCAGTAATACTAGCTGAGAGTATCAAAGAAACATCTGAGAATCTCATGCATAATTTGATAAAGAACTTAAGTATCAGACAGTGTTTGTCGTAGCTGATAAGAACTTATACATAAGAAATACAAGCTAGCTACATATGTACATATATATGTGTATATATATGTGATATAAATAATGTCAATGATTTTAAAGAAGTGTTGTGCATAGAGTCTACAGTAGGCACAACACCAGAAAACAAACATCAGTGTTCAGGAGTGTGGCAGGTTCAGACACTTTTAAACAAGACCTAGGCATTGCTTTAAAGTTTTAAGGGCCCCTATAGGGGGTGTGGCCAGCCGCCTTTGAAGACCAGTTCCTGTTGGTTCCTGCTCTCTCAGAAAAAAGATTGCTGCCTTGCTGCCGCTGTGGAGTGGGACTTTTTAACCCTCCAAAAATTCCCCTAAAGTTCAATCTTATAACAAGTTTTTATATAATTCCTTAATAAATATTAATCCCTTTATATAATCAATTGCCAATAAATAATTTCTACAATAGAGGAGTCTTGAGATACTCAAGGAAGGCCTTCAGGAAATATATGGTGCCTGCATGGAAGTACATATTAACATCAAATTACTGTGGCATCTCAGGTGGCGAGATCACTGGGACACATCGTTGTTTGTCAGCTTCTAATTTGTAGCAAGTGGTTAACAAACATGGTTTGTCTCAGAAAAAGTAAAACTTCAAGCAGAAAGTGATCCTGTAACTTGTATTATCAGATCTTTACCTGAGGCACTGTGCTTGTCTGACACAGAAGCTAGAGGCCTTGTTCACGACACTTTGGAGTTTTGAAGGTGTGTGTATGTGTGTGTGTTTGTGTGTGCTTGCACATGTTAAAAGGAGAAAACTGCTAATGCCACCTTGAGAAAAATTCTTGCTTCAGCTCTCTATAGATTAATGGTTCATAGATTTGACTTTCCTGTTGACATTAAAATTGGCCCACAAACTGTGAAAGAATGCACACAAATGTTTACAAATAGTTGAATATATCATTACAAGAAAAACAATATAACTTGGAGAAATGCACCTGACAAAGAGGTTTTAGTTTATGTTGCTTGGATGGAAATGGTTTCTAGAAGTGACAGTACAGATTATACTGTACACCCTGAATACCGAGGTTGTTACAATTCAAGAGAATGCTCTGTGATTTTTAAGGTTAGTAAAAATGACTTGACACTGTTTTAACAAAACTAAGCTGTCCGATTAAAACCACATGAGCTTGGAGGGGGAGGTTCTGAACAGTGGAATTTGCTGAACTATATTGCTAAAAACTGCATAGCTCTTCTGAAATGCTGAAATTCTATCCAGTCATGTTCCTAATGGTGTAAACATCATGCAAAGATTGTAGGCATATAAAATATCTTTATGATTGTGAATGAACAAAACTAAATAAAAATTTTCAATGAGACTGGTCAAGATATAATATATAGTTAGACAATTACTTCTGATATAGTTTAAGTCATATTTTTCTCTGTAGCCCATGTTTGCATGATGATCTGGGTCATATCTAATAGAAATTAAAATTTGTTGACATATCCTTTAATATAAGCTTTCAGATATGAAAATAATCTTATTCTGTAGGAGTACCATAGGCTGGCTGCTAAGTTATGCCCTAGGATCTTCTGCAAGCTTACAAAGCAATGAAGTATTTTAATTAATTAGTTGATTAATTGATCAATTTTATTATTGTATGTGTATATTGAGCAGTTGATTTTTTCATCACCCAGTTAGGTTTCTTACTTTCTTATTGACTTTCCTGAGTGATGAATTGAATTAGAAACTCTTGCCTCTGTGTTTTGCTTGAGGAAATAATGAGAAGCAATCTGACTTTGCCTTCTAAATGCCTTTAAAATAAGGACCAGAAGCTGATGCTACCTGAGTGCTCTGGATGGGTATGGCTGATTACTGTATTTGCTATGACAGTGGCCAGTGGCTGGATTGTGGCTGTCTACTTCTTCATTCACTTCATTTTATAATGCTTAAATTGTTGGCATTATCTTTTACAATGCTGCACATTCTAAGTAACTAGAAGTGAGGGCTTAAATGTAAATAAATCATTTGTTCCTAGCTAAGGCAAACATATTTCAAGCTTGTTATTTAAAAAGTTTTGTATGCAAATGGCAATGTTCTTAAGATTGTCATGTTAGTATCTGTTATATTTGACAAAGTTTATTGAACTTAATGCTTATTATTTGTGGTGGGACTGTTTTAAAGCGCTGTTTTAGCCTGTGGCAAGCACAGTAGCAATAGGCAGGAAATCAGAGACAGATAGAGGAGGGTGGAGTTAAGTCAGTCTCCAGCCAGCCACTGAAGGAGCAGCATGTAGGAATTCAAGTATAGATTATTAGTGACAATAATTGTGCTTTTTATAATTTTTATATACACTATATCAGGGCACCTGTTCTAAATGATTTATTTGATACACTAAGTACAGTGTAGCTACTCAATTAAGTGTCTTTTGAGATAATATTTTAAGAACAGCTAAAATGAAACCCAATAACTGAGTAGGATGTAGTAACCAGGCTAACTTGGGTTGTGTTGTTGACAAATTTTAGTGATCATAAGATCACTACAGCTGTTTATTTTTTACTACCTCCTCTGTCATGTGATCAGCCCTGACAGGGTTCTGTATCTGGGTTAATGGAGGCCTCATAGTTTACAGTGGTACCATCTAGGATGTCTATTCACACTTAGTGTCAGAGAAATCAGACAATCATGTATAGAATTTTCTGAATTCATTTTTCTGGTCAGAATTAGTCATTTTCTAGGTGCAAAGAGATAGAGGTGTTGAGAAACAAACAGAATATTTGATGAATGTTTGTTGTAGAAAGTTTTTCCCGGGCCATTTGGGCCAGAGGTTTGGAACCTGGTCCGTGGTGGCTTTTATCCCCCAAAGAAATGAATCAGACACTTATATACTTTATACTGTTTGGCCCATGTCTTAAGCACATTACTAGCTAGCTCTTTCATCTTAATTCAACCCATTTCCATTAATCTGCCCACCACGTGACTCAGCCCGTGGCTTACCTGTACCTCTACATGTTCCTCCTTCGGGGGTCGGATGGAGACTGTCTAACTCTACCCTCCTTCTGCCTGCCTGTGCTCTGATTCTCCATCCACTTCTATGATGCTCTACATAGGCCAAAACAGTCCTTTATTTATAGCACACAGAGAGCAGCATTTCCACCACAAATGTTAGTATTATTTTTGACACAACATGGTAGTTAAATTAGTAACTGTTAACTATAATTTTTAAATACAGCTTCCAGAATAGTTCTTAAATATTTCATACATATTTTCAAAAATGAAAATAAACTTATTTCTTAGGAATACCATAGGCAGGCTGTTTGAATACCTAGAAATTCACAAAGTGATATCTTTTATTTAATTTTTATTTATTGTGTGTGTGTGTGTGTGTGTGTGTATATAGATATATGTATATGTGTGTGCTGTGCATATATATAAAGTAGCCAGAGGTCAGTCTTGGGTGTTATTCCACAGGAGCCAACTACCTTGTTTATTGAAGCAGGGTCTTTGATTGGCTTAGAGCTTGTTGAATAGGCTAGAATGGCTGGCCAAGGACCCCCCCGAGATCTGGCTATTTCTGCCTCCTGATCATTGGATGATAGGAGTGCATTGTTGGGATCAATCTCAGGTCTTCATGCCTATGTGGCAAGCACTTTACCTAATGAGTTTTGTCTTTAAAGTGTGCTTTAAGCAGCATGGACTGACAATACCACATGAGCCAACAGAGCTCTGACACAATGCTGGAAATCCTATTTTAGAGTAGATACACCGCAGCCCAGAGCTATTTTTATTAAAGGGAGAACCCTTTTCTATTCTTAAATTGGTGCCTCCAAAAAAATTTTCAGTTATGAATCACTTTACTTATTCTGTCAAAGAGAATTGTATTATCCTCCATATTGATGATGGTTTTGCGGCTTGGTCCCTCTTTCCCAAAGATAGAGTCACATATTGCTAGACCTAGACATCCTTGCATTGATTCATTAAGGGATTTTCATCTTAAGGAGAAACTTCTATCATCCAATGAGATACTGCCATGGCTTCCACTTCCCATGTTTACATGAAGGCATGGGAGCTTCTGAGATTCCTTCTTCTAATCTGAATCTCTTGAGTATGCACATGCAAATTATTATATATATTATTTTCACAACTATTTTCATATTCTCCAACCTCATACCCCTTTAGATGAAAACTAGAAACAGAATCATTTGCCTAACAAATGCTTATTGAGAAACAGGTCTGTGCTAAGTGTGAGAATAACTGATGTATGTATTATCTAAGACTTCTCTATATCCCTAGTGAGTGTTCAGTAACTTAAAGTTTCTACTTAAGTAATACTGCATCAAAGCTTGCACATATTTTTTTGTGGGGTGTGGAGGGCAGGGAAGTCTTCTCTCATTTGTTTACTTGGAAAACACATATCTATTCTACAACAAATAGTCAAAAAAAATTTTCTTCAGGGCCGCTATGTAGAACTAGTCATTCTGCCTTTTGTACCTGTGCTACCACTGCTCCATTGTATATTGTGATGATATTATAGCACTCATTACACTACTGTGGCATACTAGCTTAGGCATTAGCATAAATGAAGAGGAAACAGACATGTTCCTTCAATGCTTTGGTTTTTTTTTTTTTTGTTTGTTTTTTAAAGATAGGGTTTTGGTATGCATCCTAGGTTGGTCTGAAATCTGCTATGCAATTCAGGTTGGCCATCAACATACTGTCCTATTTCCTCAGCCTTCTGATTGTTGGTATTATAGGCATCAAACTGGGAATACTCAATTACTCAGCCTTTAAAAAACTTAGCAAGGGTAGAAATACAAATAAGATTGCTACACATATATTTTCTTTGTGTTCAGCTTTCCCTATATATCCTTATTCAAGGTCTCTGATAAGCCATGCTTATGATTCTTATCCTCTGTATAGTTATTGTTAACTCTTCTGCATTTTAAATTCTTTTTACTGTTTTTTTTGATAAATACAAAATAAAGAAAAAAAAAAGATGAAAAAAAAAATAAAAAACTTAGCATCTCACTTTTGCCTACATTAGCCTAGACTGAACTTACTGGTGGCCTCAAATCCTCAATCTTCCTCCCTTAGACTTCCAAGTACACAAGTGTTGCAATTAGAGGTACTCAAAACCCAATTAATAGTCATTTATTTCTTCAACCACCTGACTATCTAACTACCCAGTGATGAAGAGAAGGCAAGAAGATGAGTTCTAAGATGGGCAGAGGAAAGGCTCTATATAGAAGGTCCATCAAAAGCTAAATGGACTTACCATGCTAGAAATGTTCTAAATATGGAGGAAGAGAACTTAAAATAATCTTACGATGCCTATCTTGGACACACAGTTAAGTTGTAATGCCATAGAATGCAAAAAAAAATATTAAAAGAACAGGACCAGGGATGATGAACAAATGTCATGAAAGAGATAATCATGAATAAGAACAAAGCATAAAGACACATACAGATCACAATGAAGCCCATTTGTTTGTATGTTAACTTAGAAATTAATTTCTTAACAAGGAGGAAATAATAGCCAGGATTCAAACAGCTCTCACTGATGAAGAAAACTTATTAAAGGTGATATGTAGCAGAATACATGGTGTTATGGTGGCACAGGCAGAGACTTGTGGTACATTCTTCTTCTGAAAGGTCAAGAGAAAGGGAAATAAACCAAGATACATAAATTATATGATGAGTAATCTTTAAACTTCTTCCAGAATAAATTTGACACACAATAAAACAGGGTCTAAGGTTTTTCTCACAACTGCAAATTCTTTAAAAAACAACACATAAGTGTATGTTATAGTTTTATTTCAGTAAAGCTTTATTAAAGTTAATTGTCAAACAAAACAATAACGATTTCTGACTTAATTGAAGGTTGGTAGTTCTGACTATTCAATGCTATTTCATCACAGCAATAGTTTTGCTGAGGTCTTTATGTATTACATAACTACAAAAATATATTTTGCTTCTTCAGGAATTTATTGTCTAACAATTGTTTAACAATCAGCATACTGAACAGACAACCCTTTTCTTTCATCAAAAGTGTTAATGTTCCTGACAACTCTTCAGGTCTATTTCTTGCATCTTCAGGGTCAAAAAGAAACTGCAAGTATCATGTTGCCCAAGACAACACACTCCCATTACATTATTTGCTTTGAAGATAGCTTTCCTGTTTTTATTTTTCTCAGAGATAAGTTTTGGACAAATGAGAAATATATTTGCTCAAAGCAAGAAGATGGGAAATGAAACCACAGATTATTGTATTAGAGAATTCCTTATGGGGATTAAAAACAAATCAGATGTTGTGGGATAATCTAAAAATAACTTAAAACTAAACACTTCCAAGGCTGGAGTTTTATGACCATGAGTACAATAATGAAACACCTGTAAAGAAAAAGTGAAATAAGGCAACTATTATGATTGGCTCTTAGTCAATAGTGTATTGCATAAAAGTTCATGTGGCTGAAGATTTGGTCTCTAGCTAGGGTGGTGGTACTGGGATGTGCTATGGGATTCTAAGAAGTGGGGTTAACACTAGCATGTTCCCCCTGCTCCATATCCTTGCACATTCAGGCAGCAATAGTTAGACTTTAGTGGAATGTCAACACTGAGGGAGTGACATAGAGGGAGCTAGAGGGAGAAATGAAGGCAGATAGGATCATGTCTTATTCTATACATGTATGCAGTCCTCAAAAATAAAAAAAAAAATTTAAAAGTTAGACCAGGGCTGGAGAGATGGTTCAGCGGTTAAGAGCACTGACTGTTTTTCTGGAGGACCTGAGTTAAATTCACAGCATCCATATGGCAGCTAACAACTGTCTGTAATTCCAAGATATGACACCCTTACACAGTTATACATGCAGGCAAAATACCAATTCACATAAAATAAATAAATATTTTTTTTAAAAAAAATGTTAGGCCAGAGAGAGGGAGGGAGGGAGGGAGGGAAGGAGAGAGAGAGAGAGAGAGAGAGAGAGAGAGAGAGAGAGAGAGAGAGAGACTGAGACTTGTGTGTAGCTCTCTGAGTTCCCCTGAGAAGACTGCTGATACACCAGGAAGTGTCACTCATTTCATGCTTCCAGCTCCTAGGTGGAGAGATGGTCAAGCCATTGCTCTTATTCACCCTCTACCTGCTGTTTGTACTACATGGTGATGCAACCAAAGGCAGCACTTGTCCAGCCTGAGCTATGACATTTGTTCTTCAGTACACAAAACTATAAGCTAAGTAATCTTTCTCATTTCCCACATTGTCTGTGTTAGGAGTTTATTGACACCAATAAAAAGCTTACTAACACAGTGAAAAAAGACAGATGAAACAAAAATTGAAGTTCAAGACCAAACATCAAGACTCTCAATTCTATTAAATAAGAGAGAACACAGACAGAATCTCATGTAGTATAAAACCTACCAGTAAACACTAACATCCTCGTAAGTGTCATATATTGTCACTTATATTGTCTTCCTTGAAGTGTAAGTAGTTAATTGATGCTACAGAGTTTCAGAATAGATTTGCTTGCAATGATCTAGTCACTACTCCAGACAGACAACTTCCAAGTTCTTCTAATTCTCATACAAGGTTAATGTCATACTGAATTTCAGAGGCCAATGAGGATTTGCTTTTCAAGGATATAGAAGTAATCTCTTAAACCACTTACACAGCACCTCTTAGAAGCCTTAGGTAGATAAAAGGCTATGTCCTACCTAGGAGAATGCTTCCGCCCTATCCCTCCCACAGAGACTTTACTGGAGATATTGTATACTGCAGCTTTGTGCTGTATCATCAAGATAGAACAGATCCTGTAACTAGAGCCTCAGCTGAAGCTTGTGATAACTCGGAAACATTCCCCTTCCACTCTCTGTAATTTGGGTGTTGCTATCTTGGAAGCTGCTTGATAGGTCAGATGATAGTGAAATTAAGTCTCATAAGCAATGAGTGTACATTGTCAGTTTCTTAGGAAGCTCAGCTGAGAATTCCTGAAGATGCAATTGCCAGTGAGTTGATATCAAGACAGAAGTCAATTCCTTTTTATTAGGAAGCAGGTCCCTGACTGTGGAGGATCCTGTATCCCAGGAATGATAACGATCGAAAGGCTCTTAGTGTAGTTGTTGCTTGTAAATATTTTAAATTTGATTTTTGTTGTAATATACCTTCACATTTTTCCCATTTAAATATTTAATTTAATTCACTATGCTTAAAAGTATATATTTTTAAGAATAGGCACAAGTTAGCCACTACAATAGTGTAATGGTTTCTTTTTATTTTTTCTGTTTCTTTGCTTTTGCGATTAAATTACTTTGTTTATAAAATACTAAAAAGTGTGTATTTTAACTAGGCCTGTCAGTAATGAACTGTTTTATGCTGTTGAAAATTTAAATTTCAAATGTGAAAATTTAGCTTTTGTGTAATATAATGTTTTGGGGTGGATGCATGCTTTTCATTGTATTTCTACTTTCCTCTCTGCTTGTGAACTCTCATCACTAATTTAGTACTTTAGTTGTTCTAACTTTTATACATTTAAGGGAAAAAGGGATGCATGGTGCTGACCTGGCTATTTGGGATCACAATGAGAGTCTTATTCTTATTTGGAAGGTGTCTATTTGTTTTGAATTTGTTTTGACATGCCACAGTCAGATTTTGATAAGCAATGAAGTGGCAACTTTTTAAAAGATTTAAGTAATAATTTGTTTATGGATGAGGGTTAATAACTGCAGTCTAGAAATCAGCCTGAGCTATTTGCTTAAGTCTGTATGTCACCAACTTTCCGAGACCCCAACACTTAGAGCACTGTTCTCTAACCATGGGTCTGAGGAGTCTTCTCACATGGCAGAGAGGGGGAAACTAACAGGGCTTTGGTGGTGAAAGCAAAAGGGAGCAATGAAAGTAGAGCTTCAAGAAGATGGGCAGGTGGAACATTTGTGTAAGGCAGGAAGCATGGGGGACAAGGAGGAAGACAAGGGGGGCACAGAGGAGGGGATATTAGTCACTATACAGTCTGCAAGTGAACCAGTGCTTCTGTAAAAGAAACTACAAACTGTGTGGCTAATAGGGTGACAAATGTGTTTTATAGGCTAGTTTTCCTGGGATGGATCACATTTTCTTTCCTATTGTCATGAAGAATACTTGAGAAGGGACGCTTTACAAAGACAAAGCACAATAAATGCTGCATAGGCATGGTAGCCACTTGTGATTCCAGTCTCAGAAGCTGTAGACAGGGTATACCTAGAGCATGCGAGTGCACAAGGAACATGTACATAATACTCTCCACATGTGCACTTGCACACAGGGAAAAAAATAGATATGTACATATATGTACACACACACACACTACTTGCATCATGGTGCTGATATTATAGCTCTCAGTAAGAGTCTTGTATTGCTTTAACTCATGGCAGGAAGTGCCGTGGGAGAAGGCATGTAAACTCTTGCAACCTAAGTCAGAAGTTTCTGGCCTAGTCTAGCCTCGAGGTCTAGACCTGCAGTCCCACAACCACTTAGTCCCAAATAATCACACAAAGGCTTATATTAATTATAAACTGTTTGGCCTATGGCTCAGATTCATTAATAGCTCTAGCTCTTATAACTCAATCTATTTATATTTATCTATGTATTGTCATGTGGCTCTGTGGCTTTACCTGTACTTTTTTACATCTTGCTTTTTGGGCGGCAGCCTGCAGCATCTGTTTGGCTCCACCCTACTTCTCTTTTATCTCCTCTTGTATTTCCCACCCACCTCCAAGCTGCCTTGCCATAGGCTAAAACAGCCTCTTCATTAACAAATGGCAATAAAGTACATTCACAGTGTACAGAAAGACATGTCAGGAAATGAGAAAAATTCACTTTCAAGAGGACATTAATTCTCTTAACTACCCGATCATTTCTTCAAATGTCATTTCCCAACACCATTATGAAAACAATCACATTTCCACATAATTTTTTAAAAAGATGATTCCTGGTTGGGGTTGTGGTGCATAGCTTTAATCTCAGCACTCAGGAGGCAGAGGCAGGTGGATATCTGTGCATTGGAGGCCAGCGTGATCTATGAAGTGAGTTCTAGGATAGTTAAGACTACACAAAGAGATCTTGACAAAACAGGAAAAGATAATCCATATTCAAACCCTGACAGTCTCAGAAAGAATGTTTTGCCATTTGAAAATGAATAGCATATTAAAGGCATACTACTATTTTTTTACAAAGAAATTTAATTACCTTTTACATCTGATAAAACTTTTATGACTTTAGCCAAAATAGAGCTGTGAGATTTATCATTGTCTCTGGAACAACAATAGACAGTGAGCAAATTATTGCATCGATCTGTATGTCTGTTTTTGTGTCAAATCCAGGCTGTTTTTATTACTGTGTCTCTGGAGTGAAGCTAGAGACAAACATGGTGAGGCCTTCTCTGCTACTCTTCTTGCTAAGAATTGCTTTTGTTATCTAGAAATTTTGTGCTTCTATATGAGATAAAAAAAAAAAATCTCTATTTCCGTGAAGAATAGTGTAGGAATTTTGATTGAGGTTACTTTGTAATTTTTAGAATGAAAACTGCTCTGGAGGATTCGTCACTTCTACAATATTAATTCTTTGAGCCTGTGAGCATTTTCTTTGACTTCTGTATTGCATCTTTCTTCCAGCTTGGATAATTACACTCATTATAGTTTAGAGAGTTTCCTTCTGTTCTCAGCTCAGTCTTGTGTCCTTCCAGTACCTGGATAATTTAATTTAACACATTGCAGTTTTCAATCTGAGTATTTACCCTGGGTTCTTTAAACACAGTATTTAGTCTTTGTGGATGGTCAGCATTTAAACATCAGTTATGGTCCCTTTTTATCTGAATCTTTGATCAAAACATTTTCTTTAGATAATTTAGAGTTTTTACCTAGAAATGTGGTATCTAGATCTTCTGAAGCTTGATTTATGCATGATTATTGTCTCCTAGGTACAGTGTCAGTATATCAATCCTATGCACTTGGTGTCTCAGTACTGTATGTCTTTCTGCCTTTATAGAGTGTTGCTCTTTATTATGGTACATGGGTGGTATAAAGTTACTAGTAGATAAGTCTTTTAGTTTTGAGAAATTTTAAGAATAATAAATAATGGGGCTGGAGAGATGGCTCAGCGGTTAAGAGCACCATCTGCTCTTCCAGAGGACCCGGGTTCGATTCCCAGCACCCACATGGCAGCTAACAACTGTCTGTAGTTTCAGTTCTAGGCAAACACCAAGACAAATAAATAAATAAATAAATAAAGTTTTTTTTAAAAGAATAATAAATAATAATTTTAAGTGAGACAATATCTTGCTCTGCTGTTCAGGTGAATTTGAAGCTGAAGGGATCCTCCTGCCTCAGCCACCCAAGCAGCTTGGAGTACAGAAATATGCTACTATGCTAGATATCTTGGTGCTATTTCTAAGCCCAGTTTCGGTAAGGACATGCCTGCATGTAGTAGAGAAGTTCGTTGCCAAGCCATAGTTTTATCCTGTGTATTTTAATTCTGGGAGACTGCCAAGAACACCACAGAGTTCATAGTGAGTATGTCTTAGAGCATCACTTAACAATGCAGTGCTCAAAGACTAGAGGAAACCCTGATACATCATCTCAGAGACTACTTTGTGTAGTTTTAATCTTTGAATAGTTTGCCATGGAAATGTCAATCAATCACCTCAATAACCTAATACTCTTATCGTCTTCATATTTTTTTTTCTATCCTGATTATACTTCATGTCTCTAAGCTAAAGTCTAGAAAACACCCTCAAACAGCACACTGGGCAGATCTTAGGGTTCTATACTTGGTTTTTAAAAATTGAAAAATATCAACTTATACATTTTTGTTGTTTCTCTTTTGGTCTGGTTTCACATTAGTGGCTATGCTGTCCTAATATGAGTTAATTTACTGTGACTAAAAGTGAAAGTGGCAATTAATGTAACATTTACATTTAGAACTGTATTTTCTTTTTCTTTTTTCTTTTTCTTTATATAATAAAGTCTTTTTTAACTATGTATTCCCTTGCTCCCTCTCCTTTTCACCTCCCAACCCCTCTCGGTCAGTCTTCAGCCTCCCTCCTCCCCATCCTGCACCCCTCTCCCAAAAGAACAAGAGGTCCAAGGTGGATCAGCTCAGCATCCACTCCAGGCAAGTCCAATTTGCCCATCCTAATATCAAGACTGGGTTAGGTGTTCCTCTGAAGGGAATGGGCTCCAAGGTGCCAGTCCATACTCAGAAACACAGTCTGATCCCTCCCCTGGAGGCTCCACATATTGCCCATGTCAGTGGACAGTTGCCTATCCTTGAAGGACCTAGTTCCTTTTCCAGGTGGTTTCTAGTTGGCTATTCTTGATACAGTGAGCTCCCCAGAGCCCCAGCCATCCATCACTGTGAGAATTTTCCTCATCGTCCCTACCCCCTTGCTCATACATACTCTCCACCCTGCTCTTAGCTGGACCAGGGACTCAGCCCAGTGCTCAGCCATGTATTCCTGCCCCTACCTCTATTCATTGCTGGATGTAAGTTATGTAATGGCACTTAGAGTGACTATTCATTTGATTATAGAGAAAGTCAAGTCCAGGCAACACCTGTATTTTCAATACTTTTATTATATTGAGAGATAAAAATTATTTTTCTGTATAGATATCTAATTATTCCAAAATAATTTCTTTAGGCATCTTTCCCATATGGAATTAGAATGAAATCTTTTTTCTAATTTCTTAAAAAAAAACCAAACCTTAATATTAACTATTCTGAATTCTCATACTGTTTAAACTCAGTGTACTGGATATTCCTTATCTGGGAAGAGTAGTTGATATTTTTTCTTTTATCTAAAAGTAGTACATGAGATAATGATACCAGTTTCAGGGTTATGGGTTAACAATCTTGACATCTAAGATGACAATAGAAATCAGTAGCAAAGTCAGATGATTCAAGCTTCAGAATCCATTGTTTACAGCTTCTTGTTACCAGAATTCAAAACTTGTAATGTTTTTATATTTTTCTACACACTTTTTGACCCTTTTTGGAGGGATAGAATAATTATTAATAGCTGCATTATTATGACTGATAGCAAAAAAGGTAGAAGTTTTCATCAATATGATTGTCTCCTGTTAGTCACTGTGGTGACTAGTCTCTACAGATGTCTTCTCAATGAACTCACACCCTTTGGGGCCTCTCTCATGTAGCATTTGCACTTGCCATGTGTTACCAAGGTAGTGTGACACTACACAGTTTCTGAGATAGATCATAAGAGCATGTCTATCCTTCACATTTTGGGGAAAGCTATCTACTACATGAGAAATTCACCAGCCTGAGATCATGATATCATGATTGTTCTCAACTAGAGATCTTCCTTGAAGGGCAGAAAGAAGAAAAGGGGAAATAAAGGAGGAAAACATCAATGCAATGAGATGGGGAGGACATGAAAAGGGAGGAGAGAGATTCTATTAGTTACAGACATGTTGTCTCTTGTGCAGTCATTGGCATGAAGATGTTCTACCTAAAGTCTTATCCCACTGAGCCCCATTTATAGCCACCATCTCACTGCAGCCACCACACAAGATATCTACAAAGTAAATTGCTTACTAAATGATAAAATATAATATTTTAAGCCACTAAGTTAATTGATAGTGTAATTTGCTTAGAAGCTATAGAGAACCAATTACAGTAATGACTATTGTGAAATGAAATAAGTGAAACAAGCAGTTCATATCTAAGTAATTGTGGATCTCAATGAGCTTTTGTCTTCGCCACAATGGCAGATGACACAATATTTTACTACTAAAGAGTTATCACTATTTAAAGACATTTACTTGTTCTCTCTGCACATGAGGTTTGAAATGACCCACTGCTTCAGTTGCCATTGCTCATATAATTAACATAATTTGATTATGTAGGGTAGAGACTTGCTCTTTTTAGTAGTGGCTTTAACAGTCAAGTAATTATTCCTTTTCTTTTAAAAATGAATACTTTATTATTATTGTGTGTGCTTGCTATGTGTGCATGTCAGGAGTATGTGTGGGTATGTACTGACCATGGAATGTGTATTCTCAGATGACACTTGCCCCATGAGTCCCAAGGTTGAACTCAGCTGTTTATTTAAACAGAAAACTAAACCATACTGTTGCTTAGTAATAGTATAACTGATTATGAGATCAATGATTCATTGAGCAACTCTCTTGAAGTTTCTAAAGGGGAAAATGTTCACATCCGTGCCATCTATGTTGTAGTGGGAAGATAATATCTTTGATCCAAACTGGGAAATCATGAAGAATGTGGGAGAAAAGAAAACTCTGACACTAAACATATGTTTAAAACAATGGTATTATTTTTGTAGAAGGTTTCCCAGGCCCGTTTGGGCCCGGAGGTTTGGACCTGGCTCGCGGCAGCTTTTATCCCCCAAAGAAATGAATCAGACACTTATATTAATTTCTTACTGTTTGGACCATGTCTCAAGCATATTACTAGCTAGCTCTTTCATGTTAATTCAACCCATTTCTAGTAATCTACCTGCTACGTGTCCCGGCCCGTGGCTCACCTGGATTCCTTACATGCTTCTTCTTTGGGGGTCGGATGGAGACTGACTAACTCCGCCCTCCTTCTACTTGTCTGTCCTCTGATTCTCCACCCACTTCTAAGGTGCTGTGCATAGGCCTAAACAGTCCTTTATTTACAGCATACAGAGAACATTCTGCCACATATTATAATAAATCAAACACCAAATTTAGTGCTAAATAGCCTGTGGTTTATTATTGGGTTTTCTACTCATGTTTGAACTTATGAAAAAAATGATTTATCAAAAATATTATGAATTATTAAACTCAGATATTCCCTTTGTATCCATCAGAGCTATACAGGATTCATTATTCTTTTTATTGTACGAGTGTGAAAGTTTTATTCATGAGGCAGGGATTACTTTCAAAATCATATAATAGTTCCCTAGCCAACAAGTTTGATAATTTTCCTGATGCAAATGTTGTGCATGAATAAATTTGAACTTCAATGTTGCTGTAATAGTTAAATCAATGTGCAGAAATCAGCCAGTGCAAATCTCCAGCAACTACAGTAATCTATTTGCTTACTATTTTCCCTCTTCAGTTTTGGTTGCTAGCTAGAACACTTTTTTATTGTTTGCTGAATAAGTTCAAGAAAAGAAGAATATGCTGGTGTTTTTTTTCCTCCCTTTTCCTAATAGATACCATGGAATTTATGACATGTCACTTTTGAAAAGAGGAAGTCAAAGAAAATAATTTCTATTCTCTTGGTTCCTTTCCCCAAGACCCTCTGAAGTCTTTTTCAAACATATACTTTTTAGTAGTAAATGATAATATTTTCAGGAGTTTATCTTATGAATTTACTCAGATTTCCAATAAACTAAAGCAAACTTGGGTATAAAGCTCACATACTGTTTCCAAGAGGTAAAATGAGCCAGGAGGCAGGACCCTGTCTCTGGTGGCATACATACCTACAAGTTGGCAGATACCAATCAATGAGGTTTCATTTCCCTTGAGTTTAAAGTTTCTAGATCTTTCTCCAGAAGACTAAATTACTTCTCTCACGAACTCAGGGAGCTGGTGTCTGGCTGTCTACAGGTAGACAGTTTTATTTTTTTTAAAAAATGAAACACTAAATTATTTCAGGAAACTCAATTGGAATAATGCCGAATTTTCTAAATTTTCTTGAGGCTGCCTTAACAATGTGCATGGTTTTAACAGAAATGTATCTTTTGGGGTTATAAAAGGCAAAATATAATGGCTTTTTATTAAATCACTCCCCTTGTCTCTTCATTTATTTTCCTTTCATGTCAATAGTCTCACCTCAATGTCTGTTGGATGAAATGAATTTTGCAATTCGGCCTCAACCTGTTATGATATAATTAAATGAAATATATCACTTTAAAGTCCCTTCCTGGGCATACGTTTTGAGGGGAAGGGGCTGGGTAACACAGGCTAACTGTTCTACATTCAACATCTCATTTTGCTCCTCATTAAAGTGGAAATTGCATTATTAAGCTAATAGGATTTATAGTGAAGATTAGCTAAGATACTTACTTGTCCAGAACATATAAAAAGTCTTAAATGAACACATCTTATTGTTATTATTTTTAACAATGTCTTAACAGGGATGTTGAATAAGCAAAATTTAATTTATGGGATTTAATGAGAAAGCAGATTTACCATTGTTCTCCACTACCCCTTTACCTTTTTTTAATTTTTATTTTTTATTTTTAGTGGTAGAATTGAGCTGACTTCTCCGTGAAAAGCAAGTATCCTATCAATCTGCCCACCATTAGTGGCTGCAAGACATTAGGTTCACCTTAAATTAAAAAATTCAGCAGAAATTTAAAAGCTTCTCAGGTCATGAAATAGTCAACTTTTGAATTTGATTTAACTTTCAGCATTTTCTTTTCCTCCTCCATGCTGGCCAGGGTGTACTGAAGGCCAGATGTGTTTGGCTTGAGGAGGAGGCACGTGAAAGAATACCCCATTTAGAAATTTTACATTGTAAATAGACACATGAACTATTTACTGCTAGAGACTAAGCTAAATAGAATCTACTGTAGCAAACGAAGAGCTCCCTCTTGCCTCCCCATCCACCCTTTTAGTCCAAATGTGTTGCCTTTCCTAATCCAGGCTGGGAAGAGAGAGCAGGAAAGGCCTTCTATGCTGGTGTTACTGTAAAATGACCTTCTACGCCTTGCCCCCACGGTGTGCAACTTGACTCCATCCAAGTACTGTTGTACAAAGCTCCTAAGGAGAGCTTTTAAAGGTTTCTTCTACTGAGGAGAGCAGTGCATTTTATATTTTCTGCCAAGCTGCTTCTCATACATTGTTCTTTTTTCTTCCAGCGTCCCAGGTCTTCTCTAATGTAAGAAGAAATGACAGAAGCTCTAGTCTAGCTAGTTCTATCATGTAAGAGATTCAGATTTGTGGGTTTTTTTCCCCCTGGAAAGCATCAGGATTAAAGGACTACTTCAATGAATTTCATATTTTTCCTTTTTCTTTATTGACCAAAGAGGCAGAGGACCCATGTTTGACTCAGTCCATCTAAGATGTAAGCAAATATGAGTTTCTGCTTCTGGAAAGACTGGAAGTCTGGCATGCAAGCCTTCCCCCTCCACCCCCTGTGACTCCTTCCCAGTCAGCTCTTTGTAATGGCATATCTCCTTTGTGTCTAAGCATCAACCAAAATGTTGTTGTTAATTTCTTCCAAAATTTGCATTTGGTTAGGAAACTTTGTCAGATTTCTTTCCAATTGGATTGTGTTACTTCAGTGAAAATATCCAATGTCATGCTGCTTTTTGGACCTACAACCTTTGAAAATCTGCTTTGTTCAGTGTGCCCTCTCTCTGAGATGTGCTTTGTAACCCCCCAGCCCCCTTCTATTTTTTGTAAGCTGATCCTTCTGTCCTAGCTTGCTGAACATTTATCTCTGCCTTGTTCCCGGCACTAGACTCTTTTTTCTGTTTGTCCAACAAGTACTTTTCTAGGGTAACTTGTTTTAGAAAGTTATTTCATGTGGAGTGTTATATTTTGCAGAAAACATTTTCATTTTGACTCAGATGAATGAGCAGTGTGGGAATTATAAGTGCCTTGGAAGAAACAGGAGAAAATCCTTCAAACTCTTCAGTCCACAGTAGTCAGCTGCCTCCTCAGCTTATGTCAAAGGCTGGCTTTGTCAACTCCTGCCTACATGGGGTTACATCAAATATAACTCTCCCCATTCTATATCCATAGTTAAAATACTCCACAATGACCACAATTTTGGGGAATGTTAGTTGGTTTTCTGTCACAGTTTTACTTGTGAAAATAATCACCACATGTAGAGAGTTGGGTTCAAGGTTAACACATAGTAATTTTATAATGATTTTTTGCTAGGTTATTGTCATCAAATCAGTGTCTTGCATTTTTTTTTGTTCCTATACCACAATTAATATGGAGGATTTCTGATGGCATAGTCATGGGATATTTTGTTTACACACCAAGAAAGCAAGCCAATAAGCAAGCAAACATGATTCAGCAATGAGTGACAGCCAAATATTCTTTGACACAACTCAATTGTAATGCTGTGGGCCCAAGCTAACATTAGATCCTACAGATTGAGGGCTAAGTTCGTTAGACTTTAGCTTTCAGTTCTAGGTGTAGGGGGTGTTACACCTGTGCTTCTGACCCACCAGCTATAAATAAGTATTCTTACAACTGCTTCCTTGGATTAATTTCCCCGAGTGGGTCACAAAATCAGGGTAACTACCTTTACCAGTTCATGTTAAAGGATTTTTAGAAAGGATATAAATGAAGAGATGCCTAGGGCTAGGTGTAGGTAATGGATACAGAACTTCTGTCCCTTCCCTTGACTTATATAACCTTGCCTACCTTAAGAAGCCAGTGGTGAAACAGAAATTTTGAATCATTCTTGAGGGATGTTAAATGAGACTTGATCAATTAGTCAGAAACAAAAAGAATGGAAATTTGTCTCTTGTATTTAGAATGGAGGGAAGAAACTGAACACTATGTACCATTTAAAGATAACATAACTGGATGAAAACCATGTATCTGAATTTGTCATAGTTTCTGTTTTATTGCTGTGAAGAGACATCACCACCAAGGCAACTTAAAGAAAAAATCATTTCTATGGGCCTTATAGGTCCATCAGTTTCGAGTCTATGACTTTCATAGTGGGGAACATGGAAGCAGGCATGCAGACATCAAGTAGGAACATAGCTGAGACCTGACATCTCATCCTCAGACCTTTGGCAGAATGAGAGAGAAACACTGAAAATACCAACCCACCCTCAGTGGCACCACTCCTCCTATCTGGTTATATCTAATCCTTCCCAAACAGTACCACCAACCATGGAGGCCATTTTCATTCAAATCTTCTGTGGGATTATGATTTTGTACACTGTAAATATTGCCATTGTAAATATTAATTCAATAAACTACTGATTGGTTAAGTAGCTAGACAGAAAGTAGAGGCAGGGCAACCAGACTAGGAGAATTCTGGGAAGCCGAGGGCAGAGTAAGAGAAGGCAGCGAGATGTAGAGGAAGCAGGATGAGAATGCTGCACTGAGCAAAAAGGTACCAAGCCATGTGGATAAACATAAATAGAAAACATGGGTTAACTTAAAGTATAAGAGTTAGTAAGTAATAAGCCTGAGCTATAGACCAAACAGCTTGTAATTAATATAAGCCTCTCTTTAATTATTTGGGACCCAGGAGCTGCAGGTCTAGACCTCAGGGAAAGGATTGGTCAGGAACTTCTGACTATACAAACCATCAAACAGCTAAAATGAGAAATGAGGATTGTAGAAACTTGAAGTAAATACATTTCGTTTGAGAAGATGCAATTTTTTCTTTGTTTCTAGAAGCTTATTAACAAGGGATTGAATTTTATGCTATGAGAAAAGAAGTCTTAAGATTTTGATGATATTTTTTAGAAAACTGAGCATTAGAGTATAGCCTAAATTTCAATACAGTTGACACATGAGATGTTATCAAGTGAATTTATTGACCTCCTTCATATTCTATTCAATAACAAAAAAATATTTGTATTAGAATGCAGAAGAAGGTAGGTAAACTTCATCAATTGTCTTGAGAAGCACCTGACAGTTTCTTCTCTTCAAAAGCTTGAAATTCAATGTATCTCTCCTGAGGCAAGCCTTTCTTCACCAAATCTCTCTGATTCCCAGAAGACCAAGCTAGTCTGTTTCGAAATTAATAGTTTCTGTTGTTTTAGCTTGTGATGCTCTAGCTAAGCACACTGTGTATTATTATTACTCAAAATCACATAAAATAAGCAAGTTTGTGTCATCAGAGTTATTGTTCAAGATATTAATTTTATGTCTAAAAATGTGTCTCATTCATTGACATAAAATTAAGATGACTGAACTTCAAGCATAAGATTTAAAAAGTATACACTTTAATCAAGGTAGCTCAGATAATTATCACTTGGAAAAAAAACATAAAATGTGAATATATTAATTACTTTTTAGAAAAGGAAAGTAAAGAACAAAAGATGAGAAATGACAGAAACCTTGGTGCTGTATCAACTGGTACCTGAGTAACTAAATAAAACCATGAAGTTATCAGCAAGTCTTTCAATTGTGGGCTCTGAGAGAGCAAGAAGAGCTCTTAAGAGGTCATGCAATCTAGTGTTTCTGCTCTCTGGAAATAGGATAGTCACCTTTTTTGAATTCTGTTCCTCTGGCTACACAGAAAGGTTCACAATGGATTATATAGTTTTGAGGTCAACAACAAGTTACTGAGTTCTACTATGATGGCACAGATTGAAGTAGGGACAATATGACAAGAATAGATCTCTGCCCTCATCTGAAGGTATTTTCAGCCAAGTCGGACACAGACATATGAACAGAGAGGCATACCCCATAATATCAATAGGCAGAACAGATGTGAGCTGAGTTCTGAGATAAAAATTTTCTGTATTATTTAAACTTTTGACTTCAAATTAGGTGTTGGAAGTGGTAACAAAATATGGAAGTTCTGCCAGCCAAATGGCAAGAAGGGAGAAAATATAGAAGACAGATCTATTTAGAAAATGTCCATTTAGATATGTGAATGTTTGTAAGAAAAGGCATAGACTTGAGGAAATAAAGGCAAATAGGTGGGAAAGAGAATAGTTGACTAGAAAAGAATGAAAATCTGTTTTTGTTTATTGGGTTATTTCTCTATTAAAACATAAAACACAATATGCATAAAATGCAATAACAAAGGTTGTAAAAATTTGAGAGTAGGGATGGGTATGTGGGAGCATTTAGAGGGAGAACAAAAGAGGGAGAAATGTTATAAGTAAAATATAATTTCAAAAACAAGCAACAGCCAAACCATAAAATACAAAGAAGTGTCTCATAAGATCTATGAACATTTGTGTACAGATGTACTAAGGAGGAATACTTTGACTTTTCTTGAAGTTTCCTTTGCTCTTTCTAGTTATTATAAACCTTCAAAAGTAATTTGATTACTTTAAATATTAGTGTTGCTTGCTTTTGAGCTCCTTTCTCTCATTCTTTTCTTTTCCTTTTGTTTGTTGAGATATTATTTTACTCTGAGGCTAAGGTGAACCTTGAATTTGTGACCTCCTAGCCTTAGCTCTCTGAGTGCTACCATTGCCTTCTGATTTTCTTGCTTTTCTATACTCTATAAATATAATTAGAATCATATTTTTGACTCTTTCCTTTCATTTCACATGTCTGTAATTTATACATGCTGTTGTATGTAACAATAGAGAATTGCTCAAATACATCACAATTTATTTTATATTAAATAAATTTGGATGTATTAGAGTATTAAAAATTTTTTTCTACTTGATTCTCTTGCAGAGGATCTGAGTTTGATTTCCAGAACCCACATCAGGTAGTTCACAATCACCTTTAACCTAAGAGGGGATCTGACATCCTCTTCTGACCTCCACAGACTCTATAAGAATATATGATGCACATTCCAACACACAAGTACTAAATTATACATATAAAACCATATCTTGAGTTATAGTTCACAAAATTTTTCTAATTTACTTGGTATACATACATTAACATACATTTTGGCTTAATATGTAGGAGTAAAATAATGAGTCATAGGCAATGCTTTATGGAATATTTAGCACATTTTCCTGAGCAGTGTACACTTAAAATCAGCAATATGTGAGAATTCCAGTAGCAACAGAGCACCTGATGGTACCTGTGGGAGCTGAGGAAACCATATGGGAATGTGCACTGTTGACATGGACATTGCAAAGCCTTTCCCTGCCGAGGCTCAGAGAGAAGGCAAAGTCTTTCTCTGTTGAGTGTGAATATTGGCAGTATGCAAAAAGTTGGCAGTGTGCAAAAAGTAGCCAGTGCTGTTTCTTCCTCCTGTATGCCTGAAACTCCAGGCTGCTCCCCTAAAGAGGCTCCCTATCTAGAAAGGCTAACCTCTTTCCCTGTGCTATACAGAGCAAACTTGCTGAGCTTTTACTTTATGTAGTTGGTACTCCTTCATCAGAGTGAGCACAACTTGCTTGATTTCAGCTTTTACATGAATTTGTGTGTGTTTTTTTCTTTATTTCCACACCTCCTGAGTTGGGGTTCTAGGACTAAGCTATGCTAAATGAGGTAAAGACTACATTAAGAATCCTTTCCAAGTTAGCCATTCTTGTGAGTGTATAGTAGCTGCTTATTGGTGATCATTTACTAGTCACTGGAAGTAATTATAAAGTGACTATACATTCACATAAGTGTGTGTGTGTATGTGTATGTATGTGTGTGTATGTGTATATGTGTGTGTGTACCTGTGCATGTGGGTTTGTGTGTGAAGTTCTCAATCTCTAGTCTTTTATTTTTTTTCATAGTTGCTCTTTTCTTTTCTTTTTTAAAAAGTTAAAAAAAGGTCTTTTTTTTTCCCTTGTATTCCCCTGCTCACCCACCCTTCCCTGTTCCCAATCCCTCCCAGTCTGCCTTCAGCCTCCCCTCCTGATCCCCTCCCCCAAAAGGGTAGGAAGTCACAAGATGTGTCAACTCAACATGAATCATCCACTTCAGGTAGGTCCAACTTTCTCATCCCAATATCAAAGCTGAGCTAGGCACTCCACTGCAGGGAATGGACTTCAAGATGCCAGCCCATTTTCAGGAACACAGTCTGATCCCACCCCTTTGAGGCTCTACATTCAGCTCATGCTAATCGACCGATGCCTACTCTTGGAGGGCCTAGGTCTTTGTCCTATGGTTCCCCAAGGACAGTTCTTGATTCAGTGTGCTCTTCAGAGCTCCAGGCCATCATCTCTGTAGGACTTCTCCTCATAATCCCTATCTCCAGACTCTCCTCCTCACTCTCCAGCTATTTGCTGCCATGTGGGTGCTGTGAACTGAACTCAGGTCCTCCGGAAGAACAGTCAGTGCCCTTAACGGCTGAGCCATCTCTCCAGCCTCCCACTCTCCAGCTGTAAGGGGAGTTCGGCTCAGTGCTCATCCATGGATCTCTGCCTTCATCTCCATTCGTTGTTGGGGTAGGTTCTGTGGTGACATTTAGGGAGATTATTCATTTGATTATAGGGGATGCCCTATTTAGGCATCCCGTCCATTACTGGTTGAGGACTTAGCCAGAGACATCCTGAGGGTTCCTAGGGCTTTCCCTAGCACCCAATCTCCTTCTATCCTCACATTGGCTTCCTGTATCAAGATATCTCTTTTCTCTCCCTCTCTGTTGCTTCTCTCACTCCATCTCCTTCTCTTATTATTTCTTCCCACCTCTCCTCGTAATGATCCCAATTTGCTAATGAGATCTCCATTTTCTCTTTTTTAGGAGAATCTCTGGTTGTCTCATTTAAGTTCCTTCTGATCCCAAGCTGTTGGAGTGTGTGTTTTGCAGCTTGGGTATTCTTTTCTTTTTGTCTAAAATCCACTTATGAGCAAGTACAGCCCATAACTTTCTTTCTGAGCTTGTGATACCTCACTCAGGAAGATATTCTCCAAATCCATCCACTTTACTGCAAATTTTAGGATGTCATTCTGTTTTTACTGCTGAGTAGTACTCCATTGTGTAGATGTACCATAGTTTGTAAATCCATTCTTCAGCTGAGGGGCATCTAGGTTGTTTCCAGATTCATGCTATTATGAATAATGCTGCTAGTGAACATAGTTGTGCTAATGCCTTTGGGGCATAAATGTGCATCCTTTGGGTATATACCTGATAGTTGTATTACTGAATCCTTGGGTGGATTGATTCCAAGGTTTCTGAAGAAACACCATACTGAATTTGATAATGGCTGTATAAGTTTACATTCCCACCAACAATGGAAGAGTGCTCCCCTTGCTCTGCATTCTCTCCAGCATAGATTATCATCTTTTTAATTTATTTATTTATTTTAGCCATTCTGGCAGGTATAAGGTGGTATCTCAAGGTTATTTTGATTTACATTTCTCTAATGGCTAAAGATGTTGAACAACTTTTCAAGTGCCTTTCAGCTATTTGTAATTTTTCTGTTGAGAATTCTCTTTTTAGCTCAGAATCCCATTTTTTAATTGGGTTATTTAGGTGTTTGGGCTCTAGTTTCTTGAGTTCTCTATATATTTTAAGTAGCAGTCCTCTTTTTTCATGCAGGGTTCATGAAAATCTTTTCACATTCTGAAGGCTGTCATTTTTGTGTTATTGACTGTGTTCTTTGCCTTACCGAAGCTTAGTAGTTTTAGGAGACTTTACTTATTAATTGCTGTTCTTAGTGTCTGTGTTGCTGTAACAGTTATATTTAGGAAGTTGTCACCTGTGACAATGCATTAGAGGGTGTTTCACATTTTTTTTTCTATCAAGTTTAGTGTAGTTGGGTTTATGTTGAGGTCCCTGATCTGCCTGGATTTCGGTTTTGTGCAAGGTGATAGTGCTCTATTTGCATTTTTCTACTCACTACCATCCAGTTATGCCAACACCATTTGTTAAAAATCCTCTTCTTTCCATAGAATATTTTTGGCCTCTTTGACAAAGTTCAGGTGTTCATAGGTGTGTAGGTTAAGTTCGGGGTCTTTGATTCAAATCCATTAATCCACAAGTCTATTTTTATGCCAGTTCCAGCTTGTTTTATTACTGTGGCTCTATAGTATAACTTGAAATCGGGGATGGTGATACCTCCTGAGGTTCTTTTGTTGAGCAGAATTGTTTTGGCAATACTGGCTTTCCTGTTATTCCATATGAAATTGAGTATTGCTCTTTCAAGGTCTGCAAAAAATTGTGTTGGTATTTTGATGGGGATTGCATTAAATCTGTAGATTGCTTTTGGTAAGATTGCCATTTTTACTATGTTGATCACACCCATCCAGGAGCAGATCTTTCCATTTTCTAATATTCTTTTCAATTTCTTTCTCCAGTGATTTAGTGTTTTTGTCAAACAGATCTGCTACCTCTTTGGTTAGAGTTACACTAGGGAATTTACTGCTATTTGTAGCTATTATAAAAGATGATGTTTTCCTTATTTCTTTTTCAGACTTTTTATTCTTAGTGTATAGGAGGGCTATTGATTTTTTTGAGTTAATCTTGTATCCTGCTACATTGCTGAAGGTGTTTATCAGCTGTAGAAGACCCCTGGTAGAATTTTGAGATTCACTTATGTAAAAAATCATGTCATCTCCAAGTAGAGATAGTTTGATTTTTTCTTTTTCAATTTGTATCCCCTTAATCTCCTTTTGTCATCTTATAGCTTTAGCTAAAACTTTGAGAAATGCATTTAATAGATAAGGTGAGAGGGGACAGCATTGTCTTGTTCCTAATTTTAGTGGGATTGCTTTGAGTTTTTCTCCATTTAGTGTGATGTTGGTCATCTGTTTGTTGTAAATTGTTTGTATTATATTTAGATATTTTTCCTGTATTGCTGATCTCTCCAGGACTTTTAATATAAAGGAGTGTTGGATTTTGTCAAAGGTTTTTTCAGCATCTAAGGAGATGATCATGTGTTTTTTTTCCCTTCAGTTTACTTATGTGATGGATGACATTCACAGGTTTTCATATGTTGAACCATCACTGAATCTCTGCGATGAAGCCTACTTGATCGTGGTGGATAAGATTTTTGATATGTTGTTGGATTTGGTTTGCCAGAATTTTATTGAGTATTTTTGTATCAAAGTTCATGAGGAAGATTGTTCTGTAATTCTCTTTCTTTGTTGCATCTTTGAGTGGCTTGGGTTTCAGGGTTTCAGAGTGGCTTCATAAAAAGATTTTGGCAGTATTCCTTCAGTTTTTACTGAGTAAAAACTTTGTTTTTGTTTGTTGAGTATTGGTATTAGTTCTTCTTTGACTGTCTGGTAGAATACTGCAGTGAAACCATCTGGTTCTGGGCTTTTTTTATTTGAAAGACTTTTAATAACAGCTTCAATTTTCCTAGGGGTTATAGATCTGTTTAGGCCATTTATCTGATCTTGATTTAATTTTTGTAATTGGTA
>PVIH01002872.1:60774-109759 GCA_004025045.1 Sigmodon hispidus
TCTCTCTCTCTCTCTCTCTCTCTCTCTCTCTCTCTCTCTCTCTCTCTCTCTCTCCCTTTTGATTAGTTTGGATAAGGGTTTGTCTATCTTGTTGACTTTCTCAGAGTACCAACTCTTTGATTCATTGATTCTTTGTATTCTCTTTGTTTCTATTTTATTGATTTCAGCCCTAAATTTGATTATTTGCTGCCATCTGCTCCTAGGATGAGTTGCTTCTAATTGTTCTAAAACCTTCAGCTGTACTGTTACGTGTCTTGTGTGAGATTTCTCTTGGTTTTTCATGTAGGCATCTAGTGCTATGAATTTTCCTTTTAACACTGTTTTCATTGTGTCCCATAGGTTTGGGTATGCTGTGAATTCATTTTCATTGAATTTTAGGAAGCCTTTGATTTCTTTCTTAACTTCTTCCTTGAGCAAGAGATGATTCAATGTAGAGATGTTTAGTTTCCATGAGATTGTAGGCTTTCTATAATTTTTTTTTGTTGTTGTTGAACTCTAACTTTAGACCATGGTGGTCTGATATGATACAAGGGGTTATTCTCATTTTTTTTATCTAGTGATATTTGCTTTATGAGCAGGTATGTGGTCAATTTTAGAGAAAGTTCCATGGGGTGCTAAGATATATGTATATTCCTTTGTGTTTGGGTGGAAGCTTCTGTAAATATCTCTTCTTTGTTTATTCTCTGTCTGGTTGACCTATCCAAGGGTGAAAGTGGGGTGCTGAAGTCTCCCACTATTAGATGTGGGGTTTAATGTAAAGTTTAAGCTTTAGAAGTGTTTCTTTTACATATGTAGTTGCCCTTGTGTTGGGGGCATAAATATTCAGAACTGAGACATCATTTTGGTGGATTTTTCCTGACGTGAGTAAGCAATGTCTGTCCTGGTCTTTTTTGATTGACTTTGTCTATTTTGTTAAATATTAGAATGACTACACGTGTGGTATCACAAATGAGACTCAGAGCCAAACACTGAGGGAAGGCTGAAATATCAGAGAGAGAAAGCATCACAGTCAATTCACACCCAGCTGTCTTGCAACTTTCTCAGCCTCACTCCTGGTTGCTTCTGCTAGTCACTTCTGCTAGTAGCTTTTCCGAGTTACTTCTGTTCTCTCTGGGTTTCTACAAGCCCTTATATACCCTATTCCATCCAGGATTAAAGATGTGTAGCCTTGAACTCACAGAAACAGAAGTTCTGTCTCTGGAGTTGTGAATTCAAGGGTGGAGGTCACCACTCCCAGCTCTCCCTGTCCTGGGATTAAAGGTGTGTGTGACTGACTCAGCTGTTTATCTTTGTATTTAAGGTTTAAAAATTTCCTGAGCTGTCTGCCTAGGATTTGGCTGGGTACTCTCTCCCCAATATTCAGGTTTTATTAAATATGTAATATATATCCACATACACAAGCTTGTTTCCTGGGACCATTTGATTGGAAAATCATTTTCCAATCTTTCACTCTGAGCCTGTTTCTGTCTTTGAAGTTGAGGTGTGTTTCTTGTATGCAACAGAAGGATGGCTTCTGCTTTTGTATTCATTGTGTTAGGGTGTGTCTTTTTATAGGTGAATTGAGTACATTGATATTTAGGGTATTAATGACCACTGATTGTTATTTCCTATTATTTTTTTGTGGTAGCTTGTGTGTATTTCCTTTCTTTGTGCTTTTCTTCTGTGGGATTATTGATTGATTGTGGTTTCATGGGTGTATCTAGATTTCTAAGGTTGGAGTTTTCCCTGTAGTGCTTTCTGTAGGGCCAGATTTGTAGATAGGTATTGCTTAAATCTGATTTTGTCGTGAAATATTTAGGTTATTCTATCTATGGTGATTGATAATTTTGCTAAGTATAGTAGTCTCGGTTGGCAGCCATGCTCTTTTAGTGTCTGTATAACTTCTGACCAGGACCTTCTTGTTTTCATCATTTCCATTGAATAGTTTGGTGCTATTCTGATGGGTCTGCCTTTATAGGTAATTTGGCATTTCTCCTTTGTAGGTTTTACTTAGTAAGTATTTTTTTGTTTTGTTTTGTTTTGTATGTTTTATAACTTGATTATTATGTGGTGAGCAGACATTTTTGAGGGGATGTAATGTATGTGGTGTTTTGTAAGGTTCTTGTATCTTTATAGCCATTTTCTTCTTTAGGTTGGAAAAGTGTTATTCTATGATTTTATTGAATATATTATCTGTGCCTTTGAGTTGGTATTCTCCTTTTTCTATTCCAATTATTCTTAAATTTGGTTTTTTTTATGGTGTCCCAAATTTCCTGGATGTTTTATGTTATGGCTTTTTTGATTTTATTTTATTTTTTTAACTGATGTATATAGTTCCACTATTGTATCTTCCACTCCAGAGATTCTCTCTTCCATCCCTTAGATTCTGTTGGTTATGCTTGTATCTGTAGTTCTTGTATGTTCCTTCAGATTTTCTCTTTCCAATTTTGCCTCATTTTGTGTCTTCTTTATTGCTTCTGTTTCAATTTTTAGTTCCTGGAATGTTTCTTTTACCTGTTGGTTCTCTTTTTCTTGTTTTTTTTTTTTTCCCCAAGGATTCATTAATCTCTTCCATTTTTTTTTTTTATTTTCTTCTATTTCTTTAAGGGAATTTTTTATATCCTCTTTTAAGGCTTCTATAATCTTCATAAAGATTTTTTTAGATACTTTCCCTCTGTTTCCTTTTCATTTTTCTGTTCAGGTCTTGGTTTTGTAGAATCACCAGCTTTTTCTGGTGTTGCCTTGTTGTTCTTTATATTGTTATATGTATTCTTGCACTGGCATCAACCCATTGCTTCCTTGGTTTACTCTTAGTGAACTCTTAGTCTGCTCTTAGTTATTTATGTGCCCAGGGTTTGTGTGTCTCCACCTACCACAGGGTTTGCTCTTAGTCAGCTTTTAGTTGATTCTTAGTCATCTCTCTTAGTCATCTCTCTTAGTCTCTTACACTGCTCTGAACAAGGACTCTGTGGAATCTGCAGTTGTCTGTGTGTGATGATGCATCTTGCTTTGGAGGTAGGGTTTGGCCATGGGATGTCCCTTCTGCTGTTTGTTGCTAGGAATTGCTAGGGGGTTCTCTCAGCTTTGTTTGGTTTAGGGCAGAGCTGTGTCTGGGTGCAGAGCTGTATCTGTGTCCCAGGCTTCTGACAGGATGTCTCTGGTTGGCCTAGATGTTGAGATGCAGTTACCTCTTACTCTGCTCTGAACAGAGGCTCTGCAGTATCTCCCAATTGCTGTTTTCCTTAATTGTAAGACTTTGTTGCATTTTTTTTTCAGACAAGTACTCTCTAACAGTCATAGTACAAATACTTTCTCTCAAGGATTTTTTTTCTAAAACTATCTTAATTTTAATGCCATTCAAACTTATCAAGTTTTTCCTTCAGATTTAAATGTTTTTCAAAAGTAAAATTTTTAAAGTAAAATCTACTTCTGGTTCACAAAAAGGTTTGATACGAATTTTCTGTGCTGTATAAAACAGGCTTTTGTATTTATTTTTTGAGGTGAAGAATCCACTAAGCACCATGTACTCTGCTGACTGTTTCACAGTAGTTTACCTTCACTGAGGCTTAATTATGTATGTGTAGAGTCACATGTACATATTTGATCCAATTCTGTTGTTGTTTCTCCCTGTCCTGCTCTGTACATATTGTTTTTTATTATTTAGTGCTATAATTACTCCTGACATGTAGTAGTATAGTTCTTTTTTTTTTTTAACTTTATTTATTTATTTGCCTTGGTGTTTGCCTGGAACTGGAACTACAGACAGTTGTTAGCTGCCATGTGGGTGCTGGGAATCGAACCCGGGTCCTCTGAAGAGCAGACAGTGCTCTTAACCGCTGAGCCATCTCTCCAGCCCCATAGTATAGTTCTTTAATTGACTTTGTGATTCTTAGTCCTTTGAATTCCCATATACTGGAAAGTTGACACACAAAAGTGTGTTAAAACTTTAGTTGAATTGTGTTGACTCTAGAGATCAACTTTGAGGGACTCAATATATACAGTGTTAAATGTTCCAGTAAACAAAGATGATATATCATTAAAAAATATAATATATGTAATATATATGGTATGAAAAAGATGTTTTTAAAACAATATCTTTTGGCACATAAAAATGTTTTTATAAAGTGGCCTTGTATCTAGAGACCTAGATTCACAATATTCAAATTGCTCATTAGATTTTATTATAGCTTCCATATACATATAAATATGCCACTGAAGACTTTATTATGTTTTATAATCTTTTAGCCTACTACCTCTTCTTCCTTTTTGTTCTCTAGCAGAACACTGAGAAGTGATGAGACTAGTTTCTGATTTTTATCTTGAATCAGAGAAAAATTTTCACTATTGAGGCTCTTTTTCATGTGTTTGTAGATGGTTTATTTTGGAGCTTAGATCTCTCTACTTCAGCTTTGTTTGGAGTATTAACATGAGCAGCTACTACGGTTTATAAAGTTTTATCTGTATCTTATTCATCATGGTTTTTTACTTGTAATGTTATAGTTATTTTGAATGTATGTATAACTTTGTGGCTGGTGAAACTGCACAGTGGGTAAAGTAGACATTAAGCCCCAGACCCCAGTTCCATTCCTGGGACCCACATTATGAGAGAGAGAAACATATTTTCTTGTATTTAACACTGAATTATTTTTATGCTGAGAAGAGAAATTGGTTTATAATTTTTTTATATTATAATGTGTTGATCCCTTTCTGGCATCATGCTCAAGGTACCCTGTTAATACATGCTTTTCACATTATTTTGTCTTGTTCTCTGGGATCAGCTACTGAAAGACTGATTTCTTCCAAAGTATTGAAAGAACTCACCAGTGAAATCTCAATTATTATTATTATTATTACTATTTGGTGGGGAAAGATTTTTCTTCATTACCACTACAATTTTTTAATAGATAAAAGTTACTCATTTTTCTATTTATTATTGAATTGACTGTGTACTAAAGGATTTGTTTTCATCCATTTTAAAATTAAGGAATGTAGCACAGAACGTTTGAATTCAACTAAGATTTTTTTTTTTTTGAAAGAACTGGTCATGCTTTTAATAAAGAAAAAAAGTGGACCATCAGAAGGACCTTTCTTAAACCTCCCAGGAATAAAGCAGTGTCCGTATAAACAGTGGCAGCTGGCTAAAGTGTATTTAATAGTTATCTTTTGACACTGAAGAAAACATCCCGAGTACTAATGGCCACATTGACCACTTATTTATCACTCAAAGTTTGAGTGTAAGAATCCTTGCCTGGGCTCACATTGGCTCAGTCTGGTTAGTCTCACTATCTGTGGCTAGGTGGGCTGGACAGGCCAGATAGGTTCATAGAGATTAGTGGTTTTTTAAATCAATGTCTGTGTGCTAATCCCTGTGAACTTTCATCCTCTGTAAAGTTTGCCTGGGCTTGTCCTCTAAGGTCTAAGAAAAGTGGAACAAGTACCCAGTATTTAAGCATCTTTTAAACTTCTACCTCTGAGACAAGTCAGGACCATCATCTATTCATGCCTGAGCACTGGGCAGCTGTAAAGCATTGTTCAGATTTAGTTTGCATCTGATAAGATCATAGTTAATGCTAAATTCCATAGATTTGCATTGGAAACTTTTCTTCTGAAGGTGATTTTTCTGTAAATAAATGATGATGCTGAGGATCAGATGATTTGTGTTCCCAATTATTAGCTATTGGACACTCTCTTGCTTCTGAAGCTCCCTTGAACAAAGGACCATCAGTGTACAGCCAGTCAGTTACCTTTAAGCCAGCACATTTGTCTGGAACACTCCATTCATGCTTTAGAACATCCACACAAGAGACACCTGCTAATTGCTCTGGCTCCTGAAGTTATAGCTACAGTCAAGGCTGTTTGATATAATTTGTACCAGAATGTTGGAATCATAAGCCAAAAGATTTTAAGTTTGGGGCTCAAGTGGGACACTGAGGTATACTGTGCTTTTGGGTAAGAACTTTATTAGAAGAACTATTAATATCATGGATCTACAGACAGATCGTAGCATAGTGGGGGAGATCAATGGGACAGAGTTGATACCCTTTAAAAATTTAAAGTGTGTGGGTATGTGTGTATGCGGGTGCATGTGTCTACATGTCTGTAGGTAAGCTCAGAGACCAGGCGAGGTGGTACCTCTAAAGCTGGAATATCAGGCAGTGTTGAGCAGCTCATGTGGGTGCTAGGAGCCCACTTATGAGTCCTTTTAGAAGTGCTCTTAAGTGCCAGTCTTCTCGCCAGCTGTTGATGCCCTTTACTGCAATTCCCAGAGGAAGGTGAGATTTCACGCCTGCTGTGTAGGTCACAGCAGGGGCCTACAGCCAGGTGGTCTCTGATTCCCTAGTGGTAGGAGGGACAAAGAGGGATGACTCTGAAGAAAATGTGAGGAAACAGGTAAGAAAGGGCACATCTAGTTAGGGTGTTGACACTATTAAGGTGGTTCTCTGCTGTTATGACAGTCTGCTGGCTGATTGGAGAAGTGAGAATGATGCCTGATGTACTCCTGGGATCTGGGCAATGTAGAGTCTGTTAGAAGGCCACAGATTCACAGACAGGGTCTCATTAGGAGGCTTGTTATTTCCATGACTGCAGCTGTGAGAAAGAGGTGGCTGCTAGTGGAGGTGGCCTAATCAGCTCCTAGCCCCAAACTCAACACAGACCACAGTGAACCTAATCTACCTGAGTCAGAAGGAGAGCATATCCCCTGGTGGAAGAATTGCAGTGATTGGCATTACGATGTGATTGGTCCAGGATGCAAGCCTTCATGACTATGGTTGTTCTAAAACAAATGGTTGTGATTAGTTTTTCCAAACACGCTTTGAGCTATATAAGCAGGCTGGTTCAATTCCATCAGTGAACTGGCTGAGAGATGCTATCAGTGCTAATTTTCCTAGTGTTGTAACTTCAGATCCAACCAAGATTTTTCCTCAAGGGCCTTTTCCTTGTTTACTTTCAGTAGTGCAGGCTGTGCTGGACACATGGAAAAAGGACAGCATGACAGAGGGGGAAGAAAGAGAGTGGTATGTGTGGGTCCAATCATCAGGGCTGTCCTGGAGTTTCTGTTGATCTCAGTATTCAACCAAACAGAGCGAATGCCTCCCAGAGTCCAGACAGCTCTTGACAGCTCAAGAAAATGAGCTCTGACAGGCTTGATGCTGAAGACCTAGAGAACACAGCAAACTCAATTTTGTGGCCTCCCCTTGTACCATATAATGATTTGGTAGCTGAAGATCCAATGAGCATCCTATGAGGGACTTTTAACCAGAACTTCCTTGCTGACCCTGAAGGGCTGATATTTCTGTTTCTGGTCTATGAATTTCAGAACAGCTTAAGTGTACATTTGTGAGTTTTAGGCCCCTGCTTCTGAGTACAGGGTGTATCTACAACTGGTTCTTGATATAAGAATTGAGTTTGCTTGTCTTGAGAGCATACCCAGTGACTGGCTTCTGTTTTCCAATATCCTGCATGGTCTTCATGCATCCCTGTTACTTCCTTCCCATTGCAGAACATTACCAGTCTCCCCTTGACTGCTGAGGAAGAAGATGCAGTCAGCACAGGCCTCAGGCAATCCCAGTGCTGAACTCACTGACCTAAATCTACTTGGCAGCCCCAATCTGGCACCTGCTGCCACTGACCACCTACTGATTTTGCCTGAAGATCCCATCCACCTACCAAGATCCGGCCTCTGGTGGGAAGAGATGTCTGTTACTTGAGTGGTCACAGCAGTGACTTTATTCAGCTGCCTGTTCCAGCTCCTGATAGCTGTCTTGACAGAGGCAGGCACCCACAGTTTTCCTAAGAAATAGCATTGACAACTGAAGGGACAGCTAAGCAGGTCTAGAACAGCCAGGGCAGGGAGAATGGCCATGTAAGAAGAGAGATAAGGAAAGAAAGTGGAGAACAGACAAAATGCTACACGAGCCAAAGAATCTGTTACCCCCTCCAGATCATGGCTACTGCTCTCAGCCTGGTGGCATCTAAGACCTTGGCCCTGAGTGTTGTAATAGTGGGCATTGAGAAGGGCTAAGGGTCTTGATAGCTGGGGCCTACATGAAGACTATAATATTACTGTGTGCCAAGACCCACTGTCTTTATCTAACTCCTTCCACCACTCACATTGCCAAACACTTTTGGGTTACAAGAGCTTTTAGAGTTGAGCGTTTAAGAGGCTGTTTGTCCATGATTTCTGCTCAGGCAGAATTCACAGTGCTCATGATTGACACTTGTATTACAATTTTCAATGAGTTTCTATTAACTCAATGGCCCATAATCATCTCACCAAGCCCAGCCTTGGTGTGGCAGTAGCTGAAAGGCTGTGAATACAGGGAGACATCAGCAAAGCACTCTGCCAACCACAGTGCTTGAGAGATGGTTCAAACCCTGGTTCTCTCAGGTAAGGAGGACTTATAACCTGTGATAACTCAAGAAAAGCTAACCGCACTCAGAATAATCACCCACACAATTACCGTGGCGCTAATAAACAAATTTGGGTGTAGCTGAATAAAGACAAACATCCCAATAAAAAAATAAATTCAATTCACTCTATGTGGTAAGAGTTGAAAGTTTATGTAATTAATCCAAGACTTAATTTTAATAAAAGGAGATAGTTGGTCCAGGTCTTGTGGAGGCTTAAAAGAAAGAAGGCAGTGAAGTGTTTAGCAAGGGCATATACTCAGTATGAGGAAAACCTGAAAGGGGGGCACAGGGAAGGCCTCATGACAGAAAAGGGAATGGAAGCCACATATACACCCACATTCATGCAAACTTTATGTGCACACACATGCACATATGTGTGCATACATGCACATACATATTAATATACACATACATTCAAATACACTCTCACACACATTGTAAATGTTTAAATGGTGCACAATGATTGTTTTAGAAGTAATAAGATTTGTAGGCTTTTTAAAAATGTGTTTGTGTCTTCTAAACTGTTAAAGAAAAAGAAAAAAAGTATTGAAAGAATTTTGGAAAAATTAAAAGAAAATAATCTCTTAAAGAAAAAAGTGTTAGAAAGATTTTAGAAATATTAAGAGAAGAGAATCTCATATTTTCCCCAGAGAACTGTGATGTTAGATTTTATTTCTACTAACAACATGTTAAAGGTTTCAAAAATTTGTTCTCGGTCTTGTTAATGTGCTGGCTACATAATGAATGTACAGCTGCTTTCTCCCAAGCATACAGCTTATATACTATATTGTAGCATTGGGCAAGGGGGTCACGGAGCTGTGCCTTGAGGCAGAGTCAGTAGTCTCTTGTAAAGAAAGGGCGAATCCTCCAGAAAGGCTGGTGATTTGTGTGGCAACTTGAATAGCCATGGGCCTACAGCAGCATCACTGGGACCCTCAGACTCAATGAATCCAGCTATGCAGTTGGCTCTTAGAGACCATGTCTTTGAAACCCTCTAGCCTAGTGCTGCTTTTGAAGTATGAGAACAGAGAGTTAGGGAATGCATGGACAGTGCTAGAAAAATAGGGTGAGGTCAAAGGCGAAGAAATTATTTTCTACATTGGGGGTTCATGTATCTAACAAAGTTATTAACTGTTTTATGTCTCATGATGGTGTGTGACCAATGGACCTCAACACTTTCATCATGAAGCTGCTTTGTTCTTCCCACTCTCCTGTCTAGAGCAGGATGTCTCAGCATGTCACTGTAGGCAGCTGGTGCCAGATAATTTGTCATGGAAGGCGCTTCTGTTTGCAATAACGGCTTTAGCAGCCTCACAAGCCTCTACCCACACGATGCTGTTAGCATTCTCTCATTAGCAACAGCCAAATATTATGTAGGCACAATCAAATGTCCCCCAGGAGGCAAAATCATCCCAGTTGAAAACCACCAGTTGAAAAAAAATCAAAACCAAAGCAAAGCATACTTATTAAGTAATAGTATATTTCCCTGTTTTATTAATGCAAACATATCTAATTGGCAATTAGAACATGGTAAGGTGAGGTTTCTTGGCTCCATAATCCATCACATGTGCCTGGTCTCTAATATGTTGACCATGAATGATGTTAGGAGTTCTTTAATTTTTTTGTTTGTCAAAAGGAAATATGGAAAGACCATTTATTATTCGAATATTAAATATAATGTTGTATAGAAAGTGCTCAGCTATTTGGTGAAAAGTATTCAATACAATATACACCTATGATCAATGTCAGTTCTATTTAATTTTAGTGAAAATCAAAATAACAAGAAATGTCCATTATATTCAATAGCCTTAAAGATAAAAATAAAATTTCAATTGTGCTTTTGCAATATTTGAAATAGATAAGGAATCTCATTGCTTTTATGACAGAATTCTAAGTGATTCTGGAGCATAAAACCAACATTTCCTTTTAAAATTTCTTCTAAGTTCAGCACTCTTGGATTCTATTTATGTCAGTCTCTATGATCTCTAATTTTTCCTCATCTCATGAAAGTTATAGATGCTTTTTTAAAAATAAAAGTACATGTATGCATATCATTTTTTTTTCCAGGCTGAAAATTCACACTTATGTCTCAGGCTAAAACACCGTAATAAATATGTCAACAGCCTCAAATTTATTTACAGTCTGGAAAATAGGCAGGTAAGGCTGACAAGATCTATGCAGAAAGACAATTGAGGTTGACACTTCGACAGTGAAGATGCCTCTCTTCAACCCTGAGGTACATTAGTTTTATGTGACAATAAAGGAGAGAGGGTGTGACAGAATTCCATTTGAACAGCAAGAGATTAAAAAATAAGGAAGTCAAAAGGGACACCTAAGAGGAGGCAAGTCATGTTCTGTGGAGTACAAGCAAGAATAAAAGTGGGTGCTATTGGACTAGGGCCAGAAAACAAAAATTTAAATGTATATGAGAAGACAGAGAAGGGATTAGCATTGTGGGTATATCGTAGGAGAGACATTATGCAAAGTTTTGTACAAGTGATGCATGCCAACTGCCACAGAGAGAAACTGTTCGTTAATTAGTTGTTGCTTTCAATAATGACAGTGCATGAAGATGTTGACAGAATTATGTCATAAACAAAGAAGGAGCTGCAGAGTTGTCCAAGTTAGAAACACAAGTGTGAGGACTTCGGTTTGGGCCCCAAATATGAAGCTAGGTGCAGTGGTGCACGTCTGTAATCTCAGTGTTGTGGGGGCAGAGATAGATCTCTGAAACTTGCTAGTTAGCCAGTCCAGCCAAATGAGTAAGCTCTAAGTTCAGTCAAAGATCCTGTCTTAAAAATTAATGTAGACATCTATTGAGGAAGATAGCTCATATTGATTATGGCTTTCATACAACACATATGCATAAAACCACACACAAACATCTCTACACACATAGAAGAAAATTTTAAAACAGGAACAAGAGGCTGGAAAGATGTCTTAGCAGTCAAGAGCAGGTACTGCCTCTTGCAGAAAACTAGGGTTTGTTCTCTATTGGGTGCCTTCAGCCTGTAACTTTAAATTCAGAGGATCCAATACCTTTCTTTCTTTTTTCCTTTTTCTTTCTTTTGGACCCAACAGGTATCTGTATTTATGTGCACAGACCCACAGAGAGACACACAAAGATGCATACATGGATACGTACATACATACATACACACATATAATAAATTAAAAGGGAGTATTGGGTCCCAAAAGGACAGGGGTTATTTAAACTGGCACAAGGGTTCCAACAAAATCCAACAGACCAATCTGTCCTAACACTATCATGGTCCCTGAAATGAGCAGTGTAAGTGACTATCAAGGTGAAAAATTTCCTGTGGCTATAAACGTCTTTGCCAACCACTCAAAACTTTTGAGAATCAAAAGCAATCTGTAACTGTTTTTCACATCTCATTGGGACTGTCTACAGTTCAGAGAATGGAGCAGATGATGTTAGTTTGGGTGCAGATCTAAATGAGAACAGCAGGAGAGAATGGAAAGCCTCTACCTTTATGTAGCAACTCAATCAGGTATGGACATCTAGAAATTCAATTGAAGAAAAGAGGCCCTGCTAGTATATGGGTAGAAAAGAGGAGCCATACGTAGAAGGGGGCAAAAGTGGGAAGCATTAATCTTACTTGTTATATGAAATTGGAATCTAACAGAAATTAACTCAAACCATTGGTGTGAAATTTGCCAAGTACACTATTTTCAAATTTTATTTCTTATTAATAAAACAAGTAAAGGAATACATATGACTAAGGGCTTTTATGAACATTAAATAACATGAAATGATAGTGATCTGAAAATATCTGTATCTGAAAAGGTTTTACTGTATGATTGCTTATATTTAATGCTCACTATTTTCTAGGAAATTTTATTTTTTTGTATTCATTCACTGAAAACTTACTTTTTATTTTTAGTGTATGTGTGTGTTTATGTGAATATGTGAACATGTATGTATTGGACCTAAGTAGACCAGATAGAGTATTGAATCTCTTGAAGTTACAGTTATTTTGAGTCACCATATGATGCTGGGATCTGAACTTGGATCCTCGTGATAGAGCAACAATTGTTCTTAAGTACTAAGCCATCTCACTAGTCTATTTTAATCACTTAGATTCTACAATATTGTAATGCGAGATACATACTATTGTTGGCCTCCTAGAGAAGTCACACCGAAGACTACCATCTATATTCTCAATTAGCAAAAGTGTTTTATTTTTTCCAGCATGCTGGGGCCGTCCATCCTACACAAAGACAAAATGGTGATGACCCTGAGAGAAGCTCCAAGGCTCGTTTTAAGCACAACTAAAGGAAAGTTTCTAAGGCAGGTAGGTCATTTTATCTATGATTGGCTTAAGCAAGTGACAATCAAAATAGCACATTCTAGTTGGCTAGGGCTAGTCAGGGCCTAGTTAAGGCTACAATCTTTCCATTTTTGGACAAGCCTGAGCAAGTCCTAGGCTCTGTGCTTAGTTATTACCTTGAGTTGCTGTCTGGGGGGCTTGGCTCAGTGGCCCAGGATCAATACATCAGTCCAGTCTTCCTTGTCCCTATTTTTCAGCAGCACCAGTGATTAATTGTCCTTTGTTCATGGCTTCATCTGAAACTGTCTGTCCAGTTTTCAGCAGCAGGAACTGAGGCCTAGTTCTTAACTGAGTTATTAGGAAGGCTGTTTTGAAATTTCCCTGGCCCTCTCATATCCTATAAATATTTTAGTTCATGCCAGTGAAGAAGTATATTATATTTTTTAATATTAGGTTCTGGTAATCATACTTAGGGCTTGTACATCCTTAACATGCATTCTCCTATCACTGAGTACACCCATGTGTGTGTGTTCCTGACCCACTCTTTTCAGCCTTCTGAGTGCTATGATTACTGACATATATTGTCATGCCTAGCCTCTATTTTAATGTTTTCAGAGAAAGTATGAGGCTACAAGAAAATACTGGTTGGTGTGTTCAAATCTCAGTAATAATTTTATTAATTTAATATTCCTAACAGCTCTCAAAATAAAGTGACTCCTTGGGAACATGTATTATCCTTCAGTTATATTTTTATTATTCATCTCATCTCACAGTACATGTTTACATGCTAGCTTTTCTCATGATAGAAGCAATGGATTTCATAAAGAATTGGGTTTTGAAAAGTTTCATGCTAGTTAGCCAAAGAACACAGACTAGAATGCAGGTGACCTGGTTCACTCTTTAGAGAATGTTGAGAGGTTTTGCTTTGCATGAAAGCCTTTTTGGTCATGGAGTTAGAGCTGGGAGTCACGAGGGTGCATAATAATGCCTATAGAATAGCTCTAAACTCCCCAAAACCATTCATTGTCTTTATGTCCTAGAAACCTTCTCTGTGGGCAAATACTTGGCAAAGGGTTTATCCTTGGCAGTTCTTCAGTAATTGTTCACTATGAGACTATCTTTTAAAGATAGTTCTTTGATGTAAATAATAAAGATAATTACTTCCTGCAATTTAGTTCCCCACATGTGCCTGCTGTACGAGCAGGGAGAATTGGGTCTTTGCCTGGTAATTGGTCCTGGAATTTCTCAAGTGGAAGATTAAAGTTTATGGAATCTATGTGTGTTGGGATTAAGTGAAATGTCAGGAAGGCTATATATAGGTGAGTATTTGGATAAGGCTCATCACTGTCAAAATTATAAAATAGATACAATTTTAATGAGCACATCCACAACACTTACATTTTTCTTTAATTTCCCTTCTTTGACTTCTCTTTTTTTTTAGGAAATTTTCTTATATTAATAATTTCTACCCCATCTTTACATATACCAAGTGGACCTGGTTCTTTGAAGTTGATTCTTCTCAGACTTGCAACTTGGCTGAAGGGTGGGTTGTGGGATGTCTGTCCACCTTGTGGAATCTCTGCTTTGTGTCTCAACAGCCAAAGAGTTTTAGTATTGATCTCATGCCCCTGTGAGGATCATAGGAAAGCTCATTTGAAAACATTTAATATCATTCCTGTCATAGTATAGGCCCATCACATTTTGTTTTATTATTAGTAAGTAAAATAAGGCCCTTTGAATTTATCTTTGGAGTGTCCCTCATTCTGCCAAGAAATATTGCTAACATGTATAGAAACAACCATGATACTCATACTGAAAATGATCACCAAGTAAGTATATATTTACAAAACATAAAATTATAGGCTTTGTGGAGTGACTGTATTTCAGTTAAGATCATGTCAAATTATAGACGGTGTTCCAGCTGTTAGTGAATATAGAGTAAGGAAAATCATAGTTGGTATTTTAACTGTGTGCAATACATTTCTACTCTTATACCAAGCAAGAAGCAGTGAACCTGAATGTGAATGGCACATTCATGGATTCACAGAGCACCTGTGGTTTTTTTCTCTTACAACAGAGGCTGTTCTGTGGATATGATATGTTATAAAAAGCTCCCTCTCATGAGCCAAACAACTCCTAGGCTGATATATTTTTCCTCTTCTCAGTACCTACCATAATGCATGACACCATAGCTTTTAATTAATATTTATTGAACTGGGCCAAAATACTTAACCTGTTATTTCGATTGTTTGGTGGGATAATTTTTGCATTTATGAAATGAACACAAAACTGGCTGTTCCCACAAGAGGTGTGATTATAGCTTTCATTTGTAAATATGAACATTCCACAGTGTTCAGTGTTTCTGGAGAGGTACTGTTTAAATCTTGGTGGTGATAATGGCAGTGTATTTGGCAGCAAGCCAACTGCAATTGAGAAGGCTGAGACAAGGAAGCAAACCTGCAATCAGAGGAGTCTGACAAGAGTCATTGGAAACCAAAGTTTCATGTCAGATTTTGATCTTGAGAATAATTATACCTCCTCACAAGAGCCTTGAAGGCAGTCAGGGGTTGGTAAGGTCTTATTTTTGTCTGATTCTCACCTGAATCAAGTATATTCATTTGAAATGTCTGGGCCCATCAACAGACTATCAACTCTCTTAATCAAAGATGTTACCCCACCATCCAGGATAAAGAGAAACATGGTATTTAAGTGGCAAATACTATATATACAGCACTGTGATTGGCATTATATTTGTAATGTGTTAGAAGTACTTCCTATTCAAGCCATCTTGTATATCTGTGTCTCTTGGACAAAGAATGTTTGAAATAATTGACTTGAAATTATAAAATACAGCCTCAAATTGAGAGCATTGTATAATGATTAGGATCCTTAGATATGGAATAAGATAGGAAAAATTTCATTCTCATAGTTCCTGGGTTTTGACAAGTTACCTAACCTCTCTAAATATTACTATGTTGATTGGTATGTAGGCGGAATAAAAAAATTAATATAAAGGGCTTACCACAGTAACCAGCTTTGGTGGTAGCTATGAGCATGATTGATAATTGTAACAGTAATAACACAGTAATAGTAATGGTGGAGACACAGACATAGATGGGATACATTCTCACTGAAAAGAATATATGTCAATCACTTGGGGAGAATAGAAAATCAGGCCTCAAGAAGCCTCAATTTTATGTAGGAAAAGTCATTCCTGTATTTCTTAGGGATTTTGACTTAAAAGTGTCTAAATAGCCTTTTGAGTAAGAAAAGAAGGCTGGTTTTGGAAGCCATAAAGGATCTAGTTAAAAAGGTCACTATTGGAAAACACTCATAGTGACTTACAGATTAGATTATCAAATAGCAATACCCTTCCCCCTTAGTCCTAATAGTCTTTTCAGCCTGGATTAATTTCTACCTCACCTCTGATTTAGCATAGAGCATAAAGAGATACAAGGTCTTCCTTCTGATTGAGCTTGACTTCATGAGGATTCTACCTTATTTAAGCTTCCTGCTCAGAAGCTTCTCCATTCCTGCAGTGTCAGTAAGACTGTGCAGGGGCCATTGAAGAGACCAAACAGAAGGGAAGCTGGGCCCCCATAAGGAAATTTTTCCATCATTGGTAACCTTGACACTTCCAAGCTTGTCAAAATGCTTACGAGGTATTCCAACTGGCACCTAATCATATACTATGGCATACACTCTCACTTTTAGTGTGCTACATTTTTTTCCCATGAGCTCATAAATTTCTGAAGGCAGTTGACTTTGTTATAGCTTTTAAAAATCATCTACAGGATTTTACTCAATAATTTACCAGTGAATATTCAGCAAATTTGCTTTCTGTGAATATAAAATGTCCTACTCACTTGGACATTGGCAATACCTTCTTGAAATCTTATCATAGCACTGTACTATGTTCTGACTTCATCAGATAATTTGGAGGTGCAGATATTTTTATGTGTTATCAGAATTGGAACTTATTTTTATTTTTGTAACAAAATTAGTGGGTTCCCTAGAGGATAATTAAATGCCAAGGTTCTCAGTAAAGTCATAGTAAAATTACAATGTGATCCCAAACTTACTGAAGGGATTGTAGGAACATTTTCTTCTTTAGTAGATATAAAAGCGCATTGGATTTTTAATTTTCCACAGTTGGTCAAAGGATAAGCCTTTGTTACTTGAGAGAAACATGTTTCTGTTGGATAAATATGGATATCTTCCATGTACCTAGTCTTCTGTCAGAGTATATTTCTTAGTGATGTGAAGAACAAAAACAGCTATGATTTGTGGACTCAGGGGCTTCAGACCCATAGACCACAGTTCCCTTGCAGGTGTAGGCTCCTGTGGAGGTCATGAGAGATAGAGGCTGAATGACAGACCCTTAAACAATTGTTTGCATACATTTCAAATCCAAAAATATCACAAGTAAAATAAGACTTTATTTTAGTTGTTAGAAAGTCTCTGGGTTAGCAATACTTGAAAGAAAAAAAAGATGCTTTATTAACTGACTTCTAACTACAGTAGATTCTCCAGCCATTTGTAAGCTATGTTGCATTATTTTAATTGGTCTTCTTGACCATCTCGTGTTTATTAAGATGAGGTGAGAAAGGTCCCTAAATTAAGTAGGTAGAGAGAACTGAGGGCTTAAAACCAACTGTGTTTCACTCCACTAGCTTGAGTCTTCTCCTGTTTGCCCTATTGCTTAGGGCAACTGTTCATTTTCTGGGGTAATGTTATCACCCTGTACAGTCTTAGCCTATATGTTGAGAATAGTGGTATGGCATTATAATAGGTTGATGATTCACTGGAAAAATGCATCCAGATTTATCACAAGACAAATAATTCATCTCAAAATTGAAAGCTCTGGATTAACTGCTTAATGGATATTTGCCAAAACTAGTGAAACTAGACTCTATTTGGAGTGCTCTTACACCAACACATTTTCACAGGCTGTTTGTGCACTGCATTATTATGCTTCCAACACTCCTAGCAGAAGAATGCCTACACTATCTGCCCTCAGAACTCTCCAGCCTAGGACTCATTGTCAGCGAAACGGGGCAAATTATTACATAGAATGCTGTTTAGATGATGGACATTGAAGAGTAAATTCTCTAGCCTTTTCTACTGCTCAAGTGGAAAAAAACATGAGGGTCAGTCTGTTACTTTCTCCTAGAGTTCCATACTAGAGTTAAGACTCAAGTGTCTAGAATGGTAACCCAATTATTGACTATAGAGAGCAGAATTATGGATCCTAAAATGTCTGTACTCAAATCTCTGGAATCTGTGAAATTACACAAGAAAAGAACCTTTGTGAATGTTATTGAAGCTATTGATTTTTAAGATATTGAATGTACTTAAGTCCTTTAGGTGTGCCTGATCTAATTTAATTATGTCCCAAAGACTGGATAAAAATATATCAGAAGTCAGATATATGTGGTGCCAAAGGGAGAGCTGCTGAGTCTTGCATCATTGGTAGCTTTGAGATGGAAAGACCAATGCACAAAACCATGAAGAGTTTTCATGAGCAGTGGGTTGCTTCTATCTGGTAGCCAGCTTTGAAATGGAACCTTAGTCCTTGACTCTAAGGCATTATATTCTGTAAAAATCTTTAATGGGATTTTCCTTTGGGAAGACGATCTCTCTCAGAATTTCTGTGTAAGTGTCAACAGTTTTCAACACATTTGTTTTGGTCCTGTGAGACCCTCAACAGGACTAACTCATATACAGTGTGCCTGGGATCCTGACCTACCAAAATTGTGAGATAAAAAGTATTTATTTTGAGGACTAGGAAGGGCATGAGGAAGGGGCATGGACAGCGGATGTGATCTTGCAAGGTGCATGAAGCCTTGCTGACTCCTGCTTGGGTGGGGCTGAGCCTGCCTTTGTTGACATCATTTCAGAAAGCACTAGCTTTTGTCTGTGGCATTCATCAAAAAAAAATATGCTTGTACTATTTTAAAAAGTCTTTTTCTTAATGAGTACCTCCATCCCCAAGATGGAAATGAGTAAATATGGGAGGATGATTTAAGGTGTGACCACTTGAGGTCTCATCAATCACTGAAAAATAGATTATCTGCAACACTACTTTTAATCATGAAGATTTCATTTAGACTTGAAGCAACTTTATTCAATTTGTAGTTTCTGAAATGAAAAGGAAAAGACAGGGACATATTTAAAATAAGTTAAGATGTTTCATAAATAATCAGTATCAGTTCTAATCTTAGGATAATGGTGATGTGAAGTGAGTTACAGATCTGAGTTGATCCTAAAGACAAAATTCTTCGCAGGTGAGAGCAATAGGACCTTTTGTGCATTCAACTTGTAGTAGCAGAATTTGTCATCCTTAGCCTGAATGCTTCAACCCAGGAAATCCAGCAGCCTTCATCTTCATCCTGAATTATAGATATGGTTTCTAACTGCTGTTATTCTGAAACTTCTCCAAAACCATTTAAAATGTATTGACAATTATTTATATAGATTAAAAGAAGGCAGATGTCTGCAAATAATCCCCTCATCATCCCAGAAGTCTGTGTTACCTGCAAGTGTTTCTGCTATGCTCCTTCTCTGTGTTCAAGTCCCAAGGGAGGACTCTCAGCTCAGCTTTCTAATGGCAGCTTCAGTGTCCCATCTCACAAACTCTAGAGGCTCATGACATACTATTTCATTTATGCTTCAGACTGGCTTCAGTAACATGAGAAGTGTTACCACTGAAGCACAGTGAACTGTATCTGCTGTCCAAAACCTCATGTACTCCATTGTTTATCAGAAGCTTCCAGAGTATAGATTCCTTGGCATGTATAATAAAATTCTTCTCTTTCACCATGAATAAACTCAGCAAACATTTAACAGCTGATTACCTCAATGGATAAAATACATGAAAAAGACCTTGTAGAAATTGTCCTTTTATACTTGGCCACAGTAGAGGACTTCCAGTTTCGCCCTCATATTCTCTGTGTACATTTTTATAAAGCACCTTCTTTTTGTGATTACTGTGTTGAAATGCTCTGGGAATTGGTATGTTGAAGATTAAAATATGAAGGCTGTGGATTTAGTTAACATAAATGATATGATGTGTCTTTGAGATTTCAAATAACTATAGTGGAGTAAGAAATAGATGTATGTCAAATGTATCTATGCTGGGACCTGGCCTCTTAGTTCTGAGACCCTTGCAGCCTGAATGTATGCTTCTTCTCAGTAAAAAGTCAAATACTAAGAACCAAGTAAAAATTCCATCCTGTTTGTCCAACCTAGATGGAAAAAATGGTGATGCTCAGGGTCAAAATGTTGACTACTCTTACAGCAGCCAGACAATATTTCAGCACTGCAGGTGGCTACTGAAAGACCTCCCTTGCAAAGGAATGCAGTGTAAAGATTGCACATTCAACTGCCATAAATGCTGTGCATTGAAGTACCAAGAGACTGCCTTGCAAAGTTACTTTTAATTGAGAATATTTTAGTCTGGGAACTGATATAGATATATCCAGGGATATTGGCAGTAATGATACAAATAATGATGGCAGTAGTGGCTTAGATGACTCAGAGGAACCTCTCCACCAGAAGACATAATGTTCTTGGTAGACTAAGTCCAATTAGTGCTATCCACAGGTACATGGGTATGAGCACATCCTTTGGAGTATGGGAAACCTGTCAGTGGCCACATCCTAATAAAACAAATGAATGATTCTCCCTTCCATAGTGACAATTAACTGATAATAGCTCCTTAGGAAGGGGTGTGGCCTAGTGATCATCTATCTTGTTTATTCTGGATTTTGGTTAGTTTGGTCTTATGCAGGTAAGGACAGATGTTGTGCATTCATGAGTGTGACACCTATGCCATGTCTTGAAGACAGCATTGTATAGCACTCCACTCTATCATCTTACTATCATGCTTCTCTGCTTTCTCTTCTTTAGTGTTTCTCAAGTATTGGCATCACCATTTTGCTTTTAGATAATGTTAACCACTATGAATCACCTAGTAAGAGAGGTTGTCTAGCTAGTGAGCCTCAGAAATCTGACTCTCTAGTGCCAGAATGACAAGTGCAGGACGCTGGATCTGACTTTTTAAAAATGTGAGTTTTGGGGCTTGAACTCAGGTCTTTATGCTTACGAAGCTAGGACTTTAAATACTTAGCTCTCTCTCTCTTCAGCCCTCAAGTAATGCTTTTAATTTAGTTTTTTGTTTTTATAACTGCTAGATCTACTTATTGTTCTTCAAAAGTTTGTGTCTAATGGTAAGATGGTGAGATGTCTACCATATTATACTGTTGGAACATGATGTGGAATGTCTTTCTGTATATTGTGAATATGTATTTCTACCACTGGTTAATAAAGAAGCTGTTTGGCCTAGGGTAAGATAGCTAACAGCCAGGTGGGAAATCCAGGAGAGAAAGAGAAAGAAGAAAGACAGAGTCAGGGTAGATGCTTTGAGTGGTTGGGGAGCCCATATATAATGAAACATAGTTAATCTATGAGTCATAATAGAAGTGGGTTAAGAGGCAAGAACTAGCTAGCAGGAAGCCTGAGCCATAGACCAAACAGTTTGTAATTAATACAAGCCTCTGTGTGTTTATTTGGGACATAGGAGAGTTTTAGCTATAGAACATGAAAGTGTCACAGAAGACAATCAAACAAAATGGAAGAAGCAGATGGAAAACAAGATTCGCTTTGGCCCACAACGCCATATTCCACTCCAATGCCATTTCTCTGTCAGTGGAGAATTCAAGGTAGAATTGCTGCCTAGTCAAGTCACACTCTTCTTCCCATGTCTCCAGCTGCTCAGCGTGTAATAAACTACCATGTTTTCTCATCTTCCATGCTCACACATATGCTTCTTAATTCTGAGAGAAGAACTTTACAAGTTAACTCTTTTGAATTAATTAAGATTAGAGGTTTCTTGAAAATAAACTTCTAAGCAAATTATTAAAGCTACAATTTATATCATAGTCTTTGGGGTCCTATCATTCTTTCATTCTTGTTAGTGTTTTTTTTTTTTTTACTTTAGCAAAATCATAAAATCCTTTCACCTTATGTAATGCTTTGCTTTTCAAAAATAACCTGGTTACAAGGTTATGAGAGTATCTATTTTGCAAATGTGTTTAAAAATAGAGTTGAAAATAAAGATGAATTTAAAATTAATTGTAATGATATTTTATTAAATACATTTAAAGAACTAAGGACAAAATAGTTTCCCTTTTCCAAAAGTGAAATATAAGCACACATTGATTATAATTATGCTGTTAGTGGTGGTTAAAAGGAGAGCACAGTAGAACCAAAATTAAGTTTCTGGAAAACATCACTTCCTATTTCAAATAAAAGGAAGCTTAAACACATTGTCTTTGTTCTTTTTTGTAAGTTTTCTACCCTGACTTTTTAAGGCACAGAATGTGTTTTCTGCTTTGAATAAGGGGAGGATGACTCTCTAGACTTTTATGGCTGCATCAGCTGCTCTTTGAAAGTTTCCTCTTGCATTTCACAGCTCTGCACAATTTCCCATTACAGCTCATTTCCATTTTCTTCATCCCAGGCACTTATGCAATGCACACTGTTAGATGGCTAGCCTTTTCTGCCTTTGAAATGCTTCTTTCCATTTTCTCATGACAAAAAGATGCTTTCAAACTAGTATCCAAATTGCACACAGTTGAAATAGGTTCAAAATAGTCTGTGCCCCAGCATTCCATGACAGTTTGTAGGCTCCATTTTTCAATACATACAGGAACATCATTTGTTCGTGAAAACAGGGCATCTTCACACATAGTCTATGCTGATTGCTTCCTTTGGCAAGCCACTTCCCCTCTCTAAGTTTTATTTCCTAATTTCATAGATGAACATCTTAGGTGTAATCAGAACCTTCTCCATTGGTCCCAGTTTTAGATTAGCATCAACTTTCATCCCACTTTTGTATTCTGTTCCAAACTGTTGAGGTCACAAAATATCTGCACACAGCCAAAGGAAAGGCAATGCTCATATTTTCATCTTTCTTTTCTTTCTTTCTTTCTTCCTTTCTTTCTTCCTTTCTTTCTTTCTTGGTATTTCTGATGTATTTGACACATTTGCTCTATTTTGATATTATTTCTTCCCTAGGCTTTTGGGATATGTATCTCTACTTCCTATGTCTTTACTTATTCATTTTCCACTGTGATTGTGACATTAAAATAAGATTTTCAGTTCATATTCCTTGGCTCTTATCTTTCCTATTAGCATTCTATTGTTTGTTATTTCCATCTAGTTCCACAATTTACCCTTCCTATTGCTAGAACTCTCTCTGTCCCAGGGTTTAGGCATGGGTGTTTGCATTCTTTGGATATTTAGCAAGATACCACCAGTCAGCAAACCACTGGATTCAGAACACCACTATTCACACTGTTCTTGGGAAAAAACAATCATAATCTGAGAGTCAAATTTGACTCTGTCTAACATCACACTTTTTCTGTGTGAGTAAATCCTGCTGGAAAAGCATACTGAATAGATTCTCATTCTATCCATTCACTATTTTTACTGATTTAGCTTCAGACTATGCCTCTACCATTCATCCCCTAGATATAGAAAATTCCCCCTATTTGCTACCTCTGCCTTCACTGTTGCCCATTACAGTCTCATCTCACAAAGCTGTTAGGATGACTTCTCCAAACTCATAAGGATAACTAACACTCTTTGTTATCTATGTGCTATTATCTACAAGATCCTTTTCTGAGCTTGCTGGAAATTGTCCACTTACACCTATTGAGATGGCTATTATATCTGCTTCTATTCCATAGATGAGAAAACTGAGGGACAGAGAAGAGGAGGAACTTGGTAAAAATACATTGCTAGTAATTACAGGAAGAGGATTTAAGTGCAAGCAGCCTGGTTTGATTGATTGAGCTCTGAAATGCTGTGTTTCATTATTGCTATGCCACTCATCTGTTATTATACTCTATTTCCTTTATTTCCTCTCCTCATATAGACAGTCTCCATACTAGCCTCCAATGTACTTCTCTGCTCACTACCATTTTAGGTATTATATTTGTTGCTTTTCTTGGAATATATGTATCTTGCTTGCCCAATCTTTGCTTGACTGCCATTATCTGGTTATTTGAAATTTACTACAATTTTGTCATCTTTAGGTTCTTAGGAGTTTTCTCTTAACCTCTCTGCCTCCAGGTATTATATCTAGGCACCTGTAGGCTCCTTGGATGCATCTCATTTACTTATTTGTATCATTATTTTCATTGGATATCAGTTTCTTTAGGGTGTTTACATTTATATTTCTCTAACATCAATGCTTTTTATTCAGGCACCTGAGAAAGCTCAGGTCTGAAAAAGGGATGGTACGAATCTCACAGAGTAACTATGAAGGGTAAATAACACTTCATTCTGAAAGTGTGTTGTTTTCAATTTTAAATATGAAGTTCTTAATAGAAACAGAATATAGTTGCTCAAGCTGCAAAATGCAATGGAACAGATACCATGACCCATATAACATATCTTCTTCTGTCCCTAAGGGTAAGCAGTTCTGTCAGACAGGAGGGAAAATAACTGATACATGGGATTCATGTTATTTACCAAATAAGTATATCAAATCAGGAAGGTGACATTAAATCCCTGGGAAAACACAGCATTCTATCCCCAGAGCATGAGCATAAATAATCACACCTCTACTTCCCGGGCATATATGTGTGTCAGGAAGTGTGCTTTCTAACTGGAGTGTATGGTATGTCTGGACAGGGCTATTACAATTAATCAGTTTGTAGAGTCCCTGCTTCATAGTCAGTGGGAATATTTTTACAGTTTTACTTTATGAGCTCTTGGGGCCATCAGCATTTCCCCAGGCTTCAGAGCTCCAGTGTAGGGAAATTAGCAGCTGGTCTGGAGAGGACTGTAAGTAGTGACTGCACTGACAAATCAATTACACAAAAATACTGTTCCTGGTGAGCTTTCTTTTCTTTTTTTAGCCCTCACAAATTTACTATAGACTGAAAAGTACTATGTCAACTAGAGCACGAGGTCCCCCGTTTTAGAAAAATTGCAACAGTACTGTGCATTTCTGTAGTACTCAGCATTCCAATAAATTTTTGTCATTTCCCCTAGAGTATTCCTCTAGCTTTTATTTCAGATGCTTGGATTTAAAATTATTCACCCAAGAGATAGTGAGATGGAAGAGGTAACAGATTCAGGAATGAAAAATGTCTGGTCTCCTGAAGGGGTTGATAAATGATGGGTAATGTATTTCCAATGGCAAAGACCATTTTCAAAGGAGCATTCTCTTTTCCTTCCAGCATCACTCTAGACACATGCTCTGTATTAGTTACCCTTCTCCTGCTGAGACACCATGACTAAGGCAACTTACAGGAGGACGGGTTTCCTTGAGGTGTACAGTCCCAGAGGGATAAGCATCCATTACCGTCATGGAGTAGCAACTGCGCATGCACTTCCTGATCTACAGACAGGAAGCAAAAAGCACTCTGGTGATGGCATGGGTTTGTTGAACCTCAAAGCCCATTCCCAGTAACACATTTTCTCCAACAAGAAATTCTCCTAATCTTCCCCAGAACAGTTCCACCAACTGGGGATGAAATATTCAAACATGAGTCTGTGTGGGTCATTATCATTCAAACCATCGCATGTTAGTTTAAGTCAGTAACTTTGTGAACAGAAGCCTGGAGATATTGGTAATGATCGAAGGCCTACCCTTTGCTAAACACTGGACATGATGAGTTTCTGCATCCCTAGATTTCCAGCTCTTCTTAGATGAGTGCTTTATTTAATATAGTTTTATATAATTCACTGTGTATCCAGTAGAGATCAATCATGAAGAAACCAGACCCTATGTACTAAGGCTTTTGGCTCCATTGCTCAACTTTGTGAATTTTTGTTTTTCTTCTGCAGAAAAATGGAAACATGATGAATTAAACATTACAGAAGCCAATTAAGTGCTAGGTCATCTTTGCACACCCCTGAGACCTTTCTCTCTTGTGATCCCATGTTCAAACCTGGGTCCCAGATCATGGGGACATGTCTGTCTATGGAGACAGGAAATTAAAGCACTATATGAGAAAAATTTCATGGGCAAAAGCAAGCTATAGCTTCTTAGAGAAAACGCCTCCAACCCAAACCAGATGATCATGGGACTTGAGTTCATACATTCACTTAATGCAGGTCTGAGCTTCCACATGGGCTCTATCTTCTCAGAAAATGAGACTGATCACAGTAGACCTGTCTCCCTCAGACAAGTAAGTTAGACTGACAGGAGAAGATAGGAAACTGTGTGTGCACGCAAATACTCTGTGGAAGCTAGCCAGGTGGAAGGAACTTTCTTGCTCAGTTCCAGCTTAGTTTCTCTGCATCTTATAACCAAAATATATTGTGTCATCCGCAACAAGGTCTTATTGTCTGATTCTGGTGGGCAATGGCAATAGTCTGTATTGTTTTAGGGGCTTTTGGCCCAACAATTCACATGAAGGTGTTCCATGCTCATCACTGGGACTTTTGTTTGATAATCAACTTTTAGCTTCCAGAAGCTGCATTAGCTACTCATTCAAGATACCTCTTGTTCAAAGTCCTTTTTGTTTTCTTTTGAATTATATTTTTAAAGTAGCTTACCAAGTAGTAGTTTTTTCTAAGGCTTTATCATGGTCTTTGGTTTTGGTTATACCCTCTCCCTTCCCCCTTTCTTCTTGAATAGGGTCTAATATAGCACGGGTGGCTCCAACTTACCATGTAGTTGAAGATGACCTCAAATTCCTGAACTTTCTGATTGCATCTCTTAAGTGCTGGGACTGCAGGTGTGGGTCATCACACCCAGTTTCCACAGTTCTAATAATGGGATATACCCTTTGCTACTGTGTCAAAGGCAGACTTTTGGGAACCTCATTCAGGCTTTCCGGATGTCCTTTCACTCTGTCTGCTTGGATTCCTTCCCTATCCTTTTTGGAAGAAGGTGTTTACCTTTTCTCCCTGTGGTGAAACTTCCTGGTGAGGTGACTTCTTCCACACATGGCCTGAGAGATTCCCTACTGGAAACTGTAGCAGAGTCTGTTAGATCAAGAACCTCTTAGTTCTAGATCTAAGCCTGGACTTTGTACACATCTACCTCACATTTAGAGAGGTGACATTATAAAGTAGGAATTGAGTAAAGCATACACCAAGCTACTATGCTGACATATTATGCAAATACAAAATGTACAAATTACCATCAGATTCTTGAGATACTTATTGTGTGCTGAGCCTTATTCTGGATGCACAGAGAAATTCTTGAATCTTCCATGGTCACTGCCCTCACAGTAAGTACTCATGAGGGAAAGAGTAAAACATGTAGACTGACAAATTAAAGCTACACATCTGTGAGACCCTGATTTTCCTCAAACTCAGATATCCTCCTGCCTCTGCCTCCCTTGCTGGTGGGAGTGTAAACTTGTACAGCCTCTTTGGAAAGCAGTATGGTGGTTTCTCAGAAAATTGAGAGTCAATCTCCCCAGTGATCTAGCAATATTACTTCTGGGCATATACCCTAAAGATGCACATTTGCACTCCAAAGGCATTAGCTCAACTATGTTCATAGCAGCATTATTTGTAATAAAAAGAACTTGGAAACAACCTAGATGCCACTCAACTGAAGAATGAGATTAACAAATTGGGGTACTACTCAGCAGTGAAAAAAAAATCTTAACATTTGCATGCAAATAGATTGATTTTAAGAGTATGATCCTGAGTGAGGTAACACAGAACCAGAAAGATAGACACGGTATGTACTCACTCATAAGCAGATTTTAGACATAAAGCAAAGATTACCCAGGCTGCAAACCACAACCCCTGAACAGCTAGGTAGCAGAAGGAACTTAATAGAGACATCCATGGATTCAGCTGGGAAGTGGAAATAAAGAAAATCTCCTGACTATATTGGGATCATAATGGGAGTGAGCAAGGGGAGGTGGGAACAAATCATGAGAGAAGGAGATGGTTGAGTGAGAAGAGCAACAAAGAGGGAGAAAAAAAAAGAAATGGATATCTTGATAGAGGGAACCACTGTGGGGTTAGAAAGAAACCTGGTGATAAAGAAACATTGAAGAAGGCACAAGATGTCCCTGGCTAGGACTCCAAGCAATAGTGGAGAAGGTACCTAAACAGAATTTTCCCCATGATCAAATGAATGACCACCCAAATTTTCATTATAGAACCTTCATCCAGCAGTGGATAGAGGCAGAATCTGAGATCCATAGCTAAGCACCAGGTCGAGCTCCTGGTCCAGCTAAAGAAAGAGAGAGGAGAGAGTATATGTGCAAAGGGATCAGGATCATGAGGAGACCACAGAGATGGCTGACATGAGCTATTGAGAGCCCACTGAACCAGGAACAACTACTGAGGAACCTTCAGGGAAAGGAACTAAATCCTCTACAAGTAGACAACTGTCAAAATGTGTGGGCAGTTTGTGGATCTTCTTGCAGTAGGATCAGACTGACTGTGTTCCTGGTGCATGATCTGACATCTTGAGCCCATTACCTACAGAGGAACACCTAACCAAGCCTTAATAGTGGGACTCGGGACCTGGACCTACCTTAACTGGATATGCCAGACTGAACTAACTAACCTTGGGACTCCTTGTCCTCTTTGGGAAATGGATGGGGGATGGGGCATGGGAGGAGCCTGAGGGAGGATTGGTAGGGACTGGAAGGAGGCAAGGGAGAGGTATCAGTGGTAGATATGGGAAAAAATTTTTAAATAAATAAATAAAAAGCCAAACATCTGTAATGTGGAAGGGGTCTTAAGAGAGACTAGGAACAATGGTGGGTATAGCCCAGACAAAACACCAATGACTCCAAGTTTTGCATGACCATACGGTAGTCTCCAGATTGCAGAGAAGTTCTTAGCACTCCTAGGTTTAGGGAATGTGCTTCACCAGAAGTAAAAACACTCTTAGAGAGGCCTCTAGACATTAAAAGTTACCTGAAGACCTGTCACTTAGGCTCCAGATTTCCAGGAGCAACATCATTTTCTGGAGATATTTAACAGCCTGAACATGAAGCTTGTCATGTGTTTTTAATTAAGGATTAGAATATTATTGGAAGCAGATTTTCATAGTTTAACCTGGATTCAGAAAAGTAAAGGAATAGGAAAGAACAAGACTTCTTAAATTTCTCATTATATATGTGGAAATTTGGGGTTGAATTCAGGTACAAGTGAAATAAGGAAATTATAAGCTTTTGACTAGCCTTGCTCAGGATTGTTTTCCCCACAACTGAAACAATTTTCCAGCAGAGTGGTTGCAATGGAGGCACACACAGAACTAGGTCCATCTGTCTTTAGCCACAAATAGAAAGCTTGTTACAATGGAGACAATATTAGTTAATCTTTACCCAGGAGACCATGCAGTGGTAAGTGTTGTTAGCATGTTTTCAAAGTAGGGTGTTGCTTAACTGTTACAGGAAAAGCACATTAACAACAACAACAAAATATATCTTCCTAAAATATGGTTCATGTGGATCGCACTAAGTCCTTTTTGGCCCTAATGGTTAATTTTATATAACCTTGATTCTGGGTAGAGTTGTGAAGAGGTGGAATGAAATTATTGTTCTGGTCTTTTTAGACACCTCCTCCTTCTTCCAATGATAGAGCATTGGAGTGACAGTTCTGGATTTGGCAGCATGGTCAATGGGAACAAGGAGGAGGAGGGAGACCAAGATAGAATCGGCTCCTACTCCTCAGCCACTTGTTCAACTGCTACAGCTGGAGGTGGTGCATGGCTGCATGTGTAATGCAACAGCAGCATCCAATGCTGTGATTGTTCTCTTTTCTGTTGTGACCTCCCATGCCCTGTCTCGGATTTGTAGACTTCCCCCATTTCAAGACTCTGGATCAACCTAGGATGACTTGGAGATGGAGTGCTGTGTCGGTTTCTTTGTGGTTGATTGTTGGGTAGAACAGTTAGACTAGACAGCATTTGATTACTACTTCTGCTCTGTTCAAGGAAGGAGGCAAGTAGGTGCTTCACGTGTAAGCAGTAGAGGTGTTGCAGGTGTTGGCTTCTGCAGCTTGTTGCTTTGTCAGTTAAGTAATATCTCATTACAAACGCGACTGGAAAATGATATAAATCCGGATTTTCGTATTTCCAGAGACTAGACTTAGGTGCACACCTTAAACACCTCAGATGTCTTATAATAATTATGGTGTGAAAATCTCATTTTGCTCATGTGAGAAATCTTGCTAAAGGGATAAAGTGACATTTATTTATGTGCTTCCAGTGTTTTGCCTCAAGAAGATCAGCAAATGCAAAATTTACTGTGTATGACAGCATTCCTGTCATTCTAAACCTCCAGAAAAGGTTTGACAGAGTTCTGCCTTCATGCATGTAGCTTGGATAGGAAGATGGCTGGGGGCAGTTAGCTTTCTATTCCCTGACAAATCCAGCCGTCCTTGCATTTAGTCACTTGCACACTTAGTGGAGCTTTTTAAAGCATCTACATCTTTTTTATTTTGAACAGCTTGCATTAAGTATCACAGTTCCCTAAAGTTCTTGTTCTTATTAATGTGGCTATTATGCGCATTGATTTCTTCAGCCTCTTTGTTCCAAGGTACTGCCTCAAATTTGGAGTCAAATGAGCATTCTTTGGAACATGTACTTGTACCAAAAGGACTTAGCCAGAAGAAGAAGGTGGAAGTGGGTGTATTTTACTGAAATTAGAGTATTCTTTATAAAAGAGAGAATATAGTACAAAGAAAATATCTGTAGTATTATGGAAATGTTTCTTCTTCTGCCAATTACATTTATCCTCAAATATCCTCTGGATGGTATTTCTGACATGTTATTGGTAAATCATTCTAATGTGTTGTCTTCATTCTAGGTGAATATTTATTTTGATTCAACCTGACAGCTAGCAAACATTGGTTATAAACAGCCAGGTTTAGAAAAGCAGGGATGTTACCAAGGGGATGAGACAAGGAGCTGTAAGATCATGCAAGCCAAATTGTGAAGTGGGAAAATAAAATCACATTCTCACATTCTTTCCCATGTACATTCTACCTGGCCCTGTAGAACACAAAGAATCATGCATTGAGTATATTTTGCATGCCAAGAATTGTCCTAGCTCCAGGAGCTTTAGCACTGAATATGTTCCTGATAATTTAGTGAGATACACCATTCTCCAAAATGGGTGCATAGCATCCTATTGATATAACCAAGTTCTACAAGGGGGAATTAAAGATGTATTTATGGGTTGACAAGAAGAAAGGAATGGGAAAATATACCCATTATACACATAATTAGTGTACATTGAATATTCATGGGTCACATTCTGTTCTGCAGACTATGGATGTGTTAAACTAATTTCACCCTTCCAGAAGCCTTCTTGGGAATATTGTTATTTTACTTATGTGCTTCCAGGGGTCAAAGTGAGGGCAAACTGTCAAACACAGTAAGTAACAAAGGTAGTTTTGAACTGAGTGGAGCTGCTCTATTTCCTCTGTGGTGTAGAAACTTTGTCATTTGATGAGGTCCTGTGGTAATTTGAATGTAATTGACCGTCATATGCCCATAGGGAATGGCACTATGAGAAGGTGTGACTTTGTTGAAATAGATATGGCTTTGTTGGAGGAAGTGTGTCCCTGTTGAGGTGGGCTTTGAGGTTTCCCACTTCTTGTTGCCTTCTGATCAAGATGTAGCCAGACCATGTCTGCCCAAATGCTGTTATGCTCCCTGCCATGATAGCAATGGACTGAACCTTTGAAACTGTAAGCCACTACCTCAATGAAATGTTTTATTTATAAGAATTGCTGTGGTCATGGTATCTCTTTACAGCAATAGAAACCCTAACTATGATAGGTCACACTTGTCAAATATTGACATAATTTCCTGAGCAACCAGGATACTACTTAGAAAGTCTTTGCTGTACCCTATCTTGAAATGTTTTCTTCATATTTTTTCTCTAACAGTTTCAATTTTAGGCCTTTTATAAGACCTTTGATCCATCTAGAGTTGTACAGAGTTCATGAGGGAGCAAGTTGGTTTCAGTTATTCTTCATGTTGATGTCTAATTTTTCCAGAACCAGTTTTAGGAGAGGCTGTCTTTTCTTTAATGTTTATTTTTAACATATTTGAATCAGTCAGATGTCTATAACTGCATAGGTTTATATATGGGCCCTCTGGTCACATCCAATGATCTTTGTGTCTGTGTTGATCTTCATGCTCTGTTATTATGGTAGTAAAACTTGATTTTCAGCAGAGTGAGACTTCCAGAATTGTTCTTTTTCTTGAAATTGTTTGGATTATTCATAGTGTTTTGTACATGTCAAGTTTAAGACTTTTATTTGTTTTTTGGAGTTTGGCACTGAAATTTTGATAAAACTGAATTGAATAAATATATTCTTTTTGGAAGTATAACTCTTTTCAGAGTATTAATTCCTCATATCCATGTGCACTGTTTTTCTTCAGTGTTTTAAAGTTTTCATGGTGAAGATCTTTTACTTCTTTAGTTAGGTTTCTATGAAGGAATGTTCTTTTCAAGCTTATCATATTTTTTTTCTCAGCATCTTTGTCATTTTTTATAGAAAAGTCACCAATTTTTGTGTTAATTTTGTATCCTGCTACTTTTCTGAATGTGTTGGACCGATCTAAGAGTTTTCTGGTGGCATCTTTCAGCTTTTCTCTGTATAGATTTACATCATTTACAAAGAAGGATATTTTGAGTTTTTCCCTAATATCTATCTTTTTTATTTGATTGTTTTGCCTTGTTACTTTAGCTAAAGTTTCAAACACCATATTGAGTCTGAATGGGAGAACAGAAGAGCCTTGGTTGTGTTGAGCATTGGTGATGGCTGTATTTGTCATTTGTAGTCTTAATTATGTGCAATATTTTCTGTGTACTACTAGTTTCTTCAGGCCTTTTATTATGAAGAGATGTTAGATTTTGTCAAAAGTATATTTTCCATCTGTTGTGGTGATCACATAATTTCTGTCCTTCAGTCAGCTTATGTAATATATTGCACTTATTCACTTTTATATATGAAGAATTCCTGAAATCCTGAAATAAAAAGTGAATGATATTTTTGGTATGTTCTTGAACTCAGCTTTCAGATATTTTATTTTGAGAATTTTTGTATCTATGTCATCAGGGGTATTGGTCTGTAAATTTTTGTTATGTTTTTGTCTGAATTTTTAATTTTTCAATATGTTCTTTTCATAAGAACAAATGAGTGTTATTCTTTTCTCTTCTACTTTTTATAATAATTTGAGGAATATTGGTGTTAGTTTTTCTTTAATGGTCTGGTAGAATACATTAATTAATATGTTTTCACCAGGACAATTCTTTATTTGGAAAGTTATTTTTACTCTTTAAGATTTCTTTACTTCTTACAGACATGTTTAAATTCTTGATAATGTCTTGGTTTAATTTGAATAAATAATATGTATGTGTAAATTAAACCATTTGTTTTATAATTAGTTATATTTATTTTATGAAATTGAGTGCACCCCTGCTTGGGGCACACATGTTTAAAATTCTAAGGTTCTTTGGATGATTTTTATATTTAATTAATATGAAAATTTCTGCTCTAATTTTGGTTTGAAGCCTATTTTGTTAGATATTAGAATAGTGACACTGAATTATTTCCTCATTAAACTTGCTTGGATACTATGTTTGTTTAAAGAAAAATGGTTACCAAAGAATGTAGAACTGTTAGAAGATATTGGCTTGTTGGAACACTATGGTCTTATTGGAGGAAGTGTGTCACTGTGGAGGGCTTTGAACCTCATATATGCTCAAATCATGCCCAGTGAGACAGACTTTCTGTTGCCTATGAGTCAAAATGTAGAACTCTCAGCTCCTTCTCCAGTAGCATGTCTGCCTGCATGCTATCATGTCCTACTATGATGATAATAGACTAAACTTCTGAAAATATAGGCCACCCCAGTAAATGTTTTCCTTTATAAGAGTTGTCATGACCATGGAGTCTGTTCCCAGCAGTAGAAATCCTAAGACAGACAGCCTTTCCCATAATTTAATCAAAAGATTGCATCTGCCTTTGATGGTGAATTACCTTTTGAATCCAACAATAGACACGTTTCTGTTTTAAATGCAATATAGTTGTTGTTCTTCCTTATTTTCTTCTTCCTTCATTTTCTCCCTCCCTCCCTTCTTCCTTTCCTTTTACTATGTGTTATATATGTGAGTAATACATGCATATAAGTGTTTAGGTATATACTCCATGCACATATACATGGAGGCCAGACCACAATATCAAATATCTTTCTCTCTTGCTCCATGTCTTATTGCCTTGAGACAGTGTCTCTTATGAACTAGAAGGTAACCATGTTTACTAGGAGAGCTATTGAACTTTTGGGATCTACTTTTCTCTGACTTACCCCATCCACGATCAACACTGGGGTTACAAAATATGTATCCGTGCAAAACTTTTTATGTTTATGCTGAGGAGAGAGGGAAGATCTACTTTCAGTCCTGAGATACAAACTTGGATTCTCTGAAATAACACCAGAAAATTTAATCCTCTGACTTTCACATGTACTTCTGTGTGGCCATATGTTATGATGTTTAGCCTGTGGTTTAGATTTAAGCAGGCCTGATTTGGAGTTTTCTCTAATCATTTACAGCCAAGTTGGGCAAGTTCCTTAGCCAGCATAAGCTTCAGTGTCATGTCTCCCAAAGGCGCAAAAAAAAAAAAAAAAAAAAAAAAAAAAAAAAAAAAAAAAAAAAAAAAAAAAAAAAAAAAAAAAAAAAAAAAAAAAAAAAAAAAAAAAAAAAAAAAAAAAAAAAAAAAAAAAAAAAAAAAAAAAAAAAAAAAAAAAACTGCTACAAAGATGGATGTAGGGAAGTTGAAGGTACATGCAAATCATTTCACAAAGATCCTGGAATTCTGCAACAACTTACAAGCTGTAACTGGAGGGCTTAACAAGGCTTTCCTAGAAAGTATCCCCTTTTTACCTTAGAAGGGCTTAATGAAATTTCCAGGAGCCTATGGGAGAAAAGGGATTTCCATGTCAGGGGTGGGGACCTGTAGATGGAGTTTAGGTCTGATAATGGTGTGGTCAGGTTTGTATTTCCTATGTACTCCTCTGTTGGCAGTTGCAGGATGAATCAGAAGTTCAGAAATTTGAAGGGAGTAGAGGTGGAGGCTAATTAGCTAGCATGAGGAAACATGGAAGAGGCTCAGGCGTGAGCCAAAGGACTGGGGATAGAGCAAGGAGCTCTTTGTCGTTGCTCCTCTGTATCTTCTCCTTCTGTACCTCTTTGTTTGTCCATAGTATTCCCTGACAGTTGTGATGTTTTAGTAGTACTCAGTGCTTCTTCATCTGCAGGGCTTTGTGATGGTCCCACAAAACACATAAATAACTTAATATCTTCAGTGCCCAAATTTAAGGCTTTATTAATATGAAAATTTCAAGTGCCAAACCAGGAACCTTACAGAAAATCTCTGGGGGAAGAAAATTTTTCTCTAGTTTTTTATTTTTATTTTTTGCTCAAGTAACTCATTCTGTTCACGGTTGGCACTGCTACCTACTTTTATCTGATATCCTGTTTTCTTGTACAATATTATAAGCATGTTGCCTAATTTATAAGTTGAATTTCCTGTATTAGGGCAAATGTCAGTGTTACTGCAGAGGCTACTCAATATTTTGTCTCCGCTTTTGATTTTCTCACCAGAATGACACAAGAGGAGAAGCTTAAAGATACGCTGTTTTTGTTTTTGTTTTTTTAAAAAAAGCAAGGATAGAATTCAATGAAAGGCATATTCTACCATTTCATTGCAATGCTGGAGAGGAAGCAGCATGGTGAGTCACAAACCTGGAATCATCAAATCAAAACCCCCCTTTTTGGTGCAGTTTTCTGAAATGGTGTTTGTAGGACATTTTGATGGATGGAGCTAGTAGTTGTGAGATGGTGAGTACACTGGAGATAAGGAAGAACAGACAGACTCTGGGGAGGAAGAGAACTATACCTTCCTTGTCATCTCCTTCTGGTGGTATAGAAACATGATAAATGCTAGAAGAACCAGAGAACTTTTGCTTTGTTTCTTTACATGTTCTTCACAGTGTGTAGGTCAGTTAAACTTATTTAACAGTTACTTAACAAATATGTATTGGACACTAACTGTGTGTGTTCATCACATTCTAACTGATCATGAACAGGCAGAGAGGTAAAAAAACAGACAAGCTTCTAAGAGGAAAAGTAAACAAAACTGCAAACAATGTCATAGTAATATACATTACTGTCTATAGACCAAAGTATGTTTCATATATCTTTGTAATTAGTAAATATTAATATATACTCTGCTGACAAGTCATTATAAGGCCTGTAATGTTGCTATATAATAAATGATGCTATGTAATAAATGATGGCACAGAAGTAAATATGTAGTGAAAGAAAGATACTTTCCTGTAAGCACTACAAAAAGACTAAGATCTGAAGTTTTGGAAACTGCTTTAAAAAATACAATATGCTATGAAAATGTATACATCTCACCATCTGCAGGATTGTACAGATGGTACTGGATGCAATTTCAGGGCTTTGTATTTGAGGCCTTGGCTTTGTAATGGTACTGGCTCCTGGACCTGGTACTTCGGTTCTTATCCTAATGATATTAAAGAGCCCATGCTGTTGCTTTTGGACATGAGGGTAAGGATAACCCTTAGCTTGAGGTTATCTTGGTATGAAAGCTTTGTCTTAGGGGCTATCTTCTATGAAGACAGCTTAGGAACACAATTAATAAACAATAAGTTTATCTTCTCAACATTTCAATAAATGTGTTATCTCCATACTTTGTTCTCAGATGAAAATTGGGAGGAATAGCAACTAGAAATGACCTGAACTTCATATGAAACTGAATGATAAGGAAAATTTGGGAAGCAAATGATGGTAATAACAGAACAAAAATTTTAGGTATTTGAGTTCAATCAGTTTAAATGTACTATAGTTTCTAATTATTCCCCAAAAAGGATTTATTGAGCTTCAAAAATATTGACAAGTTGCTTAATTTTTTTACAGTTTTAAAAATTACTTTTTTGAGATTATAATTTCATCATTTTTCTCTTATCTTTCCTTTATTCAAAATCTTCCATATGCCCCTTTTTACTCTCTTACAAATTCATGGCTTCTTTTTTTTATTAGTTGTTGTTACACACACCACACACGCACACACTATTCATAAATAAATAAATACAACTTATTCATTCTGTACAATGTTACTTGTATGTGTGTATTCAGAGCTGTTAGCAGCTAGATAACCAATGATGTATTTTTTGGTTTGGATTATTTTTCCTGGAGAAGACTATTTCTCTCACTCTGAACTTGGCATAGTTGCCTGTAGTTCTTTGTATAGAGTTGAGCTTTTGTAGGTTTTCTTCTGCAGACTTTACCATGTCTATTGTTGTCCTTGTTCAGCACAGTTACATCGGTGAGACTTCATGGCATCTGACAGTCCTGTCCCTTCTTTTGCAGTGGTTCTTCTGTCTTATGTATGGAAATTGTTTTGTAGAAGGGAACTGGGCTTCATAACTCTGACTTTTGATTGATTTGGGATTTTTTTTTTTTAGAAAAGTTGGAGTAGAAGAATGGGACCCAATATCTTCATTTTTGTTTGTAGAAGCAAAAGGCAGCCAAGTGAGAAATAAGGTAGAATATGAGGTAATGGCCATTAATGAAGCAACTACAAACATAATGAACTTGATGGCTTAAGTGTTGAAGAATTTGTCAAGGGATCCATGGTTCAAGGGATGTTTTGAGCAATTCAGCTTTCATACCATTCAAAATCACTGATGGAAGGGTCTAAATTGGGGGAATGTGGTGGTTTTAAATGTCAACTACATACAACCTAGAATCCATCAGCGAAGAGTCTTGGTGAAGGATTTCATAGCTCATATTAGGGTGTGAGCATGTCTGCTGGGAACTGTCTTGATTGTTTTACTTAATGTGGGAAGACATAATCTGAAAGTGGGTGGCACCATTGCCTGTTTATGCCTGTATGTGTAAGAGTAGAGAAGAATTACCATGACTCAGCTATTTCACCTCTGGGTATCTACTCAGAGAATGTTACAGCATACCACATATTTGTGTGATGAGATATTTGTGTCCCCATGTTTATTGCTGCTCTATTCACTTTGGAAGAAAAATGGAGCCAATGTAGTTGTTCCAAATCTGGTACACATATAAAATGGCATTTTATATAGCTCCAAAGAACAATGAGTCAACCAAGTTTGCAGGAAATTGAGTGTAAGTAATATATACAATTAAGTGAGATTGCCCAAACTCAGAAAAAAAGGCATGTTCTCCGCATATGCAGATTGTAATACTTACAGGTATATGTATATGTGAACAAATGTGCCTGTGGATGTAGTATAATGTGAAGAAAGAAGAATAAGAAAAGGTAAAACTAGGTAAAGGGGAAGGCTGGACTGCAAGTAAGAGACACAAGACTCATGAATTAGGATATAAAGCTAATTGCTTTTCTAGTTTTATCCCTGTTTTGAGCTTTTATTTTGTTTTTTTTATGATTAAATGCATAATTATTGGTAGTAAAAGTGTAAATTCTTAGATACAGCTCCTGGCTTTAGAACATCTGTTCTAACTGTTCAGAAGTTCTTTGAGATGTACGGTCTTTGAGTCAGGGCAAGTACTTATTGGGGTGACTATGCTAATCTAGCTGCATGATGTCTTTTTACTTGCAAGTTTTTTTCTATCAAATGATTTTTAATGAAAATTAGTTTATGACTCAACAGAGTATGTGAACCAAAGGAAATAGAAGTTTCCATGGCAACGTTTACCCTTTGTGTGACTGGTTATGTGGTGGTTTGTGTGAGAAACATCGCCATAGGATTTTGGTCCACAGTTGGTGGTGCTATTTAGGAGGTTATGGAACCCTTAGGAGATGGAACCTTGCTGGAGGGACATCAACTGAGGGAGAGCTTTGAGAGTTTATAGTGTCTCCTTCCACTTACTCTCTCTGTGTGGTTCAAGATGTAATTGTCTCCTCTGGCCACGTGAAGTTATATCTATCACACCATTAAAGATTCTCAGTCAGGAATCAAAAACTGACATAAACTCTCCCATGAGTTGCTTTTTGTCATAATTTTGTTATTGTTTGTTGTTTTTTTCATAGAAGCAGAAAGTAACAAATATAGTTACTTAATATCAATGTGTCTTTGTTTCCAAAAGGTATGATGCTAACAGTGTATTCATTTCTCCAAAAGTATCATGTCAGGAAGCAATTTAGGACACTTGTGGGAAAATATTATTCAACAATAATATTGTAGAGGGCTTACAATGTGCCTAAGACATTTTAAAGTAAACGTTTTGCATTGTCTTTCATTCATTCTTTTAAAGAACTTTGTAAAATGAGATTTATCCACTTGTCAGTTTTACATGGGAGCACATAAAATTTGAGAGACTCCCAGCCACACACCTTGCAGCTCTGTATCATCTCTTTATGGCTTTGTAAGACACCACTCAAACATGAACTGCCTCATCAAGGATGGGCAATGGAATGAGTTTAAAGATGGAGAGATCAGCATTCTCAGATAATTTTTCTTCAAGTTGATTACAACGAATGCTATGAAAGGGCCCATGCAGAGCTACTATAGGTGTCACTAGAGAGGACACAAAAAATGCAAGCATGAATCTCACAGCATCCCCATGTCCAGACTTCATACTCTACTACTCTTCAGACTACTGAGGCAAATTGGTGTCATCATGATTTACAATTGAAAAGCTGCTTCAGCCTAAATACACTTGGCTAAGCTGATTTAAGGCAGGCAAATGGCTCTCTATCTGGTGCCAATGTGTTTGTTAAGCGTGGCAGCTGTGGATGACTTCCGATATAGGACACATCCAGTGTGAGTGTGGTCATGATTTCCTGCTTTTCTGTGCATGCACCTTTAATATAGGGATATAGGAAATTTATAGTGTTTGCTAAGACAGTAAAAGATTTGCATTTGCTTTCACAAGAATATTTTAGCCCCCCTTTTGCTGCCCCAGCAGCATTACTGTCATAGCTAGCATCCTAAACAACAGTTCAGGGATTCCAGTCTGATCCCAGAAGCCAGACATAACTGAAAATGGTTGTACAGTTCTCAAAACACTGGGTGCTTTCACCCAAGCATCCTGGAACATCCTGCAGAATAGCAAGCACATCTAGACTCTAAAAGACAGAATCCATGTAGACACTTACATGCATTTCTTTTTTTTTTTGTGAGACAAACTGAAGCTTTTGTAAGAGCCTCAGAGAGGTCCATGACCCTTTTTAAGAAAAAAAAAAAGTAACAACTAACAGTTTAGTCTAAAATTCAGACCTGAAAATGACATTTTTTCTAATCCAACTAGTATAGATGACTGCTTTTAAAAAGCTCTTCAGTAGCAAATGCATAAAACACATGGTTTCCAGCCACTCACCCCCACTTACCTGCTGGAGATTCCTGAGGCACTTTTCATTTATTTACTTCTGTTATAATCACTATGGTGACAGCAGCTGAGTAGCTAGGGAAGATCTAGCAGGACTGTCACTATGGCATTACAGAATTCTCTAGTTTCCACACTAATCAATATGGTCTCTCTTCTCTTTCCTTCTTAGTTTTACACTTTAACGCCTTAATTATTATAATTATCATTATTATTTTGCTTTACCCCATTCTCTGTTCAGCCTTTTAATATCCTTCTTGCTACAGGGAGATGAAGCACAGAGCTTCTGTTAGTGTCCAGCTAGTACCAGACCATTAACGAACACAGGACCCTCACCTTTGGCTCTCAAATCTGGTGCCAGTCACTGCATTATGTAGTTCACAACCTCGCTCCAGTGGCCCTTGCTCTAGAATCAGGGATTTATCACACTGTTTGTTGACATGCCTTTCGACACATGTACCCCTTGCTTTTTTGTCAGCTTGACAAGAACTAGTCACTTAGGAAAACAGACAAATTGGCCTCTGGGCATGCCTAAGAGATAATTCCTTGATTTGGGAGGGCCTTCAGTCCACTGTGGTGGTACCTTTCCTTGGAATGTGGATTTTGTTTGTTGGGGCATCCCTGCAGGAATCACAGTTGGCAGAAGTGAATGAACCATGAAGTGCTGAAAATAAAAACTAGATACAGCTGTAGTTGGCCTGTCAGACTGGATAAAAACTAGAGAGTCTGATCTCTTGCTTTAATTTTCTTTAAACACAGTAAAACTTTCGGGGAAAAGTCTACATGCTAATTCCCTTAACAAAGCTTCAGGACTAGCTACATCAAAATTCTCTCCCAAAGTAGCAAAGCACACGTGATCTTTACAAGAAAAATGACTTCTATTGGCTGATAAACAAATCTCAGGGCCTAAAAAAGGATTTTTAATAATCATAAGGATGGATTCTATTGATGGAGGATACAAAGTACATAGGGCCTCTTTACCAAAGATAGGTTCCATTTACTGAGAGACTAAGCTTAGAATAAAGGCCTATGCAATGCTCAGAATTTGAAGTTAGCTCCTTAGAATAGCACAAAGATCACTGGGTTGTCAGATAACATTCACTCCAGCTTTTGGGTGACAAGGTACCATTTATTTCCTTTTGTTAAGAAAATGGGCTGCATGTTTAACAAGCCTGGTTCCTGCAATTTTTCCTTTAGGCTGAGCCTTTGACCCTGGTTTATAGTAGAAAACACCCTAAGCCAGTCCATAGCAAGTCCCCCCATGGCCTCTGCTTTGTCTCCTGCCTCTGTTCCTTAAGTTTCTGCCTTTGCTTTCCTCAGTTACAAACTATAACTTCCAAGTTATATATAAGCCCTCTTTTTCCTGGGTTGATTTGGTGAGAAGTATCCCTGTGGGAGCCAGAATATAATTGTTACTTTGATGGATACAGGGGTACCATGCAGTTAAATCACTAATCAAGAACTGCATATATTAATGCTATGTTGATGGGTAGAGGGTACCATAAAGTTAAATCACCAAGCAAATTGGTGACAGAATTTAATTTTCTCATAATTCCTCAACTCTCAAGAGTGGTGTTTACACAGATTTCTAAAGATTCCAGTGTACATATGAAGTTCTTGGAGGAGATTTCTCACTTACCTTCTTTATGCTCTGAAGGTGCAATAGGCCTCACTCATCCATAGTTTCAGTTTCCATGGTTTCAGTTACTCAATGTCTGCTGCGGTCTGAAACCATTGAATAGAATATTACAGATATAAACAATTCATACATTTTGAGTTGTTTCTTATTTTGAGAAGCTTGACTATCTTATTCTTTTCTACTCAAGACATGACTCATCCCTTTGTCCATCATCTTCATGCTGTAAATACAATCCATTGTTGTCTGGACTAGGATCTCAACAATTTCAGCCCAGAGCTTGTGTGGAAGGACCTTTATATAATAGTCTAATGTTTATTGGTGTCTGAACTAGGAACCTAACAATTCAAGCCCAGAGTTTATGTGAGAGGACCCTTATATAAAAGTCTAATGTTTTGATAGGCTGTCTATGTCATTTACCTCACATCATCTTGGAGCATTACATCATTTTAAGAAGGCATTGTTTTTAAATCTCACCTGAAAACTCATATAATAAATGCTTTATTGTCAGACTATGGTACTATGTGGATATGACAGGACCTTTTAGAAGATAAAACCCTATGTAAGGAAGTTAGACTATTGAGTGGCATGTCCTTGAAGTGGACAATGTGATGCTGTATCTCTGCTCCTGGCTTTCATGAGATGACTAGACTGCCATCATAATATTCTTCTTTGTCCTATGCACAGAGATGACCTAAATGGATGATAAAGTTTTAGAATCTTTAAAACTGAGGCAAAACCAAACATTTCCTACCTTAAGATAATTTTTCTCATATATTTGTAATATTGATAGAAGGCTAACTCAAAGTGTAAGTGCAAAACAATAGGAGAAAGAGAAAGCTGGGGTGGGTGCGGGCACCACATCTATGCTGCTCTTTGGTTATTAGTCATTTTGTTAGTCTCTTAACATGTATGATATTTAATAGACATTACTGTATCAAACCCAGCATGTTCTAAATACAGGGATTATTACTGTCAGTTGTTGAGGGCTTTTAAATGTATCCCTCATGGGTAAAGTGGAATATGTGCTATGGGCCAATGCTCTTGTATACTGTAAATATTTGTCATTGTAAATATTGGTTTAATAAAACCATGATTGGCCAGAGGCTAGAAAGGAAGTATAGGTGAGGTGACCAGACAAAAAAAATTCTGAGAAGTGGAAGAGCAGAAAGCAGATGCCATTGAGATGCAGAGGAAGGAAGATGAGAATGCTGTACTGAGTAAAGGTACCAAGCCATGTGGCTAAACATGGATCAGAACTATGGGTAAGTTTAAGAGTAAGAATTGACAAGTGGTATGCCTAAGCCAAAGGTCACACAGCTTGTAATTAATATAAAACTTCGTGTGATTATTTGGGACTAAGTGGCTGTGGGACTGTGAGTCTGGACTTTGGGGCTAGACCAGGCCAGAATCTTTTGATTACAAGTATGTTAACTTCCTTCTAGTTCACATAATTCTTAATGTACCTAGGACACACCAATGATCATAGGTGGTTTAGTTCTTTCTAGTTTTTATTCTAACATTATTTTTCCTGTTTGACTTTGCTTGTGCTCTTTTTCTATGCAATTCAATAATGTTTAAACATAAAACTGTAATAGAGGTTTCTGGCCTGTCTGGCCCAGCAGTCTGGACCCACCTGCTTGCAGCCCTGCTGCTGGTTAGCCCCTAAAAATGACTCAGATAATTATATTAATTACATGTTGTTGAGCCTATCACTAGGGTTTATTGTTAGCTAGCTCTTACATCTTTGTTTAAATGATTTTTATTAATTGGTTTTGCCACATGAAACATGGCTTATCTATTTTTTATATATCTTGTTTTACTGAGTGGCTGGATCAAGTTTTTGTCTGACTCTCCTCCTTCTGTATCTATGCTTGGATTTCTTGCTCCTTTTAAGATGCCTTGCTATAGATTGAAATAGTTCCTTTATTTATCGATGATGTTCACAGTGTATAGAAGGACATCCTACATCACTTTTCTTTTTTTTTTGTCTAATTATAAAGGAAGGTTTTAATTTTAACACAGCAAAACTATAGATAACAAAATAGCTATCAAGCAGGAATTTCAGTTATAATATTTAGTTTATCTATATTTAACAAAATTAAAGAAAATATTTTATCATCTATCTTTGTGAGTCTAAAGTTTTATATCTAATATATTTTTATAATAACTAAGGAAAACTATACTTATAACTATCTAAACTTTAACTGTATGAAAGACCATAAAAGGATATAATATTACCCAAGTAAACAGGAAGTACAAACAACTTCCAAAATCTAGAGATGACAGAGATGACATGACTGCCCGAAGTTCCTTTGTAAAGTGGTGGGGCATCTCTCATTATACAGACCTAGAGTCTCTGGAATACCTTACAGAGAAGCAGAAATTTGAAGGACTGTTCTGCCTATTCTGGCATAGTTTGCCAGTCACTTTTCTTTGTGTCCTGAAGGATGTCTGGCAGTTTTCTCTGAGAAGTAGGAACGCAACAGATCATCTCAGCTTGTTCTGCCAAAATTTAGAGGTCACTTTCCTATGGGTCTAGTTTATATAGCATACTGTCATGCAGTTGAGAAAGAAGAGTCTTTTGTCCAATGACTAACTTTTGCCACAAAGAAAGTACACTCTACATGGAGTTTCTTTGATGCCCATCATTTTCCTGAAGTTGATTGGTGCTGCCAGGAGCCGACTTGTCTCACTGTCCAGAAAAGTCTAAATTCTTAAAATATTTTAAATGCTGTATTCTGTAGGTCTTTGAAGTATTTGAAGATTACCTATCTAATTGAAATAAATCTTTGCATACCTAAAAAACAAAAACTAACTAACATGACTATAAGTTTGGTTAGCATAGATAACTACTAATCTGCATTTTTTAAATTATATATGACAATTTAAAATGACATAAACATAATATCTTAAACAAGAATAAAAATATACATACAGCATAATAAAATTGACCTTAAATTTATATCAATAAACCAAAATCCATACCAATGTAGAAAGTAGAAAACTGTAAGATTAGCAGCCATTTTGGGGAGTAAAGTAGATTCAATAATCTATCATTTTAATTATTTCTATGTCATAAAACCTTTGGTAAATATGTACAATAAAAAGTAGATAAAACAGAAAATGTCTGATATTATCAGAGCATTTTAAACTTGGAACTGGACATAAATTCGTTTTCCAACTTTGGTGTTGGGAGTTGGAATGACTAAGGCAGAATCTCCCCTCCAACTTCAAGTCCAGTCTGGGCTATCTTATGATACTGAGTTCAACGATATCTTTTTTTCTGCATTCTTTCTTTTTAATTTTTTTTACTATGAACAATCTATGTATCCCCTTGTTCAAACTACCTTCCCCCTCCTGCCCCTCCCAGTCACTCTTCTCCTCATCACTTTATCTCCTCCCCAGAAAAGGCAGGAGGTCCCAAGGTGGCTTAGTTCAGCATCCATTCCAGGCAGATCCACTTTCCTCATCCCAACATCAAGACTGGGTCAGGTGTTCCTCTAGAGAGAGTGGGATCCAAGGTACGAGTCCAAGGCGCTTCAGATCCCAAGCTGATCAGTGGTTGTGGTTTGCAGCTTGGGAATCCTTTGCTTTTTGTTTAAAGTCCACTAGTGAGTGAGCTTCTTGTGCTTATCTTCCTGGGATTGTGATAACTCGCTCAGAAGGACATTCTCCAAATTCATTCATTTACCAGCAAATTTGAGTATATAAATTTTTCTTACTGCTGAGTAGCGCTCCATTGTGTAGATGTTCAACTCTAATGTGAGAAAAAAAAAGAAAAAGAAACAAAAAGAAGTAATCAGAGTTCCATTTGTTTTGAACATGTGGAAATCTCACTGGATTCACTTGAAGCCAAAGACAGTCTTTTTGCTAAGACTGCCTTCTTGTCTGTTTCCTTAGCTTTTCATGTGAGTAGGTGGGAATTTCACATGAAGCTCTTACTTTTCACTTTCAAAACATATAAGAAGAAAGAAAGGAGATGACATGTTTAATTTTCAAGGACTCAGAAGCTGAATCCTCTCCAAGAGGTTTGGGAGGCTGCTAAGGATGTCTAAATTTCTGCTTAAAACTATTCATTGTCTAGGATGGAGATTAATTAATTGTGGTGGATGACTTTTTTATATGTTATTGTAATCAGTTTGCCACAATTTTGTTGAGTATTTTTGCATTAATGTTCATGAGGGAGATTGGTCTGTAATTCTCTTTCTTAGCTGCAACTTTGAGTGGCTTGAGTAATAGAATAATTGTGGCCTCATAAAAAGAGTTTTTCAATGTTCCTTTGGTTTCCACTATATGGAACATTTTGTTAAGTATTGGTATTAGTTCTCATTTGAATGTCTGGTAGAATTCTGAAGTAAAACCATCTGGTCCTGGGCTTTTTTATTTTCAAGACTTTTAATAACAGCTACAATTTTCTTTGGGTTATAGGTCTGTTTAGATCTTTAATCTGCTCTTGATTTAATTTTGGTAATTGCTACCTGTCCAGAAAGCTGTCCATTTCTTTTAGGTTTTCCATTCTCTGGATTTCCTGGGTGTCTGTTGCTATGTCTCCCTTTTCATTTCTGATTCTATTAATTTGGATACTCTCCCTCTATCTTGTGCCTAGTTTGGATAAGGATTTTTGTATCTTGTTGACTTTCTCAAAGAATCAATTCTTTGATTCATTGATTCTTTGTATTGTTCTCTTTGCTTCTATTGTACTGATTTCAGCCCCAGGTTTGATTATTTCCTGTCGTCTACTCCTTCTAGGTGAGTTTGCTTCTAATTGTTCTAAAGCCTTCAGCTTAATTGTTAGGTCTCTTGTGTGAGATTTCTCTTGGTTTTTCATATAGACATCTAGTGCTATGAATTTTCCTCTTAACACTGCTTTTATTGTGTCCCATAAGTTTGGGTATGTTGTGGATTCATTTTCTTTTTTTTTCTTGAAATATTTTTATTTTTATTTTTATTTTTATTATTATGAACAAAGAAGTCACACTTTCTATCCCTGTATATCCTTATTCAAGGTCCCTTCCCCCTCCTTCCACATCAGGTCATTCTTTCTTCTCCACTACTCCCCATCCCCTCCCTGGGCAGGCAGCAGGCAATCCCTTGGTCCCAGTGACCCAATATTGTGTAGTTCAGTCTCCACTCCTGGCAGGTCCAGCTTTCTCCCCCTCCCTCAAGAGTGAGTCAGGTGTTCCTCTAGGGGGAGTGGAATCCAAGGAGTCAGTCCAGGGTGTTTCTGATCCCAAGTTGTTCAGTGGTTGTGGTTTGCAGCTTGAGCATGCTTTTTTTTTTTCATTAAATTCTAGGAAGTCTTTGATTTCTTTCTTAGCTTCTTCCTTGACCCAGAGGTGGTTCAATGTAGAGATGTTTAGTTTCCATGAGTTGGTTGGCTTTCTGTGATTTTTGGTGTTGTTGAGTTCTAATTTAGACCATGGTGGTCTGATATAATACAAGAGGTTATTCCCATTTTTTTGGTATCTATGATATTACTTTATGACAAAATATGTGTTAAGTATTAGAGAAAGGTCCATGGGGTGCTGAGAAATATGTATATTTCCTTGTGTTTGGTGCAAGCTTCTGTAAATATCTACTAAGTTCATTTGCAACATAACATCTGTTAGACACCTTGTTTCTCTGCTGAGTCTCTGGTTGACCTATCCAAGGATTAAAGTGAGGTATTGAAGTCTCTCACTATTAGAGTGTGACATTTGATGTGCGGTTTAGACTTTAGTAGTGTTTCTTTTATATATGTAGGTTCCCTTATATTAGGGGCATAAATATTCATGCTTGATTGATTTTTCCTGAGATGAATAAGTAATGTCCATCCTGGTCTTTTTGGATTGATTTTTGTTTGAAGTCTACTTCGTTAGATATTAGGTTGGTAACACCAGCTTGATTCTTGGGACCATTTGGTTGGAAAGTCTTTTTCTAACCCTTTACTTTGAGCACATGTCTGTATTTGAAGTTGAGGTATGCTTCGTGCATACATCAGAAGGATGGCTTCTGTTTTTGTATCCATCGTGTTAAGGTGTGTCTTTTTATAGGTGCATTAAGTCTATTGATATTAAGAGATATTAGTGGCCACTGATTGTTATTTCCTGTTATTTTTGGTGGTAGCTTGTGTATATTTCATTTCTTTAGGTTTTTCTTCTGTGAGATTATGGATTGTTTGTGGTTTCATGGGTGTATCTGAGTTCTTTAAATTGTAGTTTTCCCTCTGGTGCTTTCTGTAGAGCTGGATTTGTGTATAGGTATTGTTTAAATCTGATTTTGTCATGAAATATTTTTCTTACTCCATCTATATTGATTAATAGTTTTGCTGAGTATAGTCTGGGTTGGCAGCCATGTTCTTTTAGTGTCTGTATAACTTCTGACCAGGGCCTTCTTGCTTTTATTTTTCTATTGAATAGTTTGGTGTTATTCAGATGGGTCTGCCTTTATTGGTAAGTTGGACCTTTTTCTTAGCAGCTCTTAATATTTTTTCTGTGTTTTGTATGCTTTGTGGCTTGATTATTATGTGGTGAGCAGACATTTTTAGGGGGGGGTCTAATCTATATGCTGTTCTGTAAGCTTCTCCAGTCTTTTCAGAGTAAAGTCAGAATTTCTTCTCCTTGACCTTAGTTAAGGAACACCTTTTTGGGGATGTATATAACAAGAACATTGTACACCATTTGCTAGAGGCTCTGATTTTCAGGATCACAATTGAAGAGCTCTCAGTAAAAATAAAAAAATCCTAGCTGTGTAAGTTTCTGAGAACCACACTTATTAGCTTTTCTCTTATAGATCTGTAAAAGGTCTTAGAGACTTTGAGCTTATGAGGACATCTACAAAGCTACTTTTTCCATTTTTGGGTATGTTATACATTTTCTGACATTATGCAAAATTGTACAAAAGCCAGTCTAATTATTTTACTCCATGCTTTTTTAAACCTGAAAGAATGTCACTGAAGCTAGCCTGGTATCTCTGTGATCTCAGATATGCTTACACATTTTATAAAATAGTAAAGATATTTTATGGACAAATTTGAGCCTACTGAAGTTTATAAATGCAGTGTAATATGCTCATTCTCCACCTTTGATTTTTGAGAATAATTATAAAACGTCTTAAGCTCCAAGGGTACTGATGAAGTCCTATTCAGTGCACCCACAAAGTACAAGTTTGTTCCACCAAAAGCAAATGGGGGACAAAATTTCAAAATACGTTTTCTCAAACATGATTGTGCATTTTAAAATCAAACACTTCAACCACTCAACTTCTTTGATATTTATTTTTTTTGCCTTTATTATATTTAGGTATTCTCCCTG